>MDKI01016839.1:0-26377 GCA_005239505.1 Nicotiana paniculata | reverse complement strand
AGAAGAAGAAAGGGACGGGAGGAATAGGAAAAGAAAGAAAAAACAGAAAGAGAGGAAGAAAAAACAAAAAAAAGCTGAAGAAAGAAAAAGAAGAAAAAAAATAGGAAAACAAAGAGAACGGACGGGAAGAACAAAAAAGAAACTAAAAAAAAGAGATCACTCTCCTTTCCAAAGAAGAAAAAACAAGCAGCCTTCCCCCTTCCCTGTTCCTTCGATCCAAACGATCCGCCTCTTTACTTCTGCTCACTCCATCTTCGCTCACCATCACGCACACACACAAAAAGACATAGTAGAAGGGAGGCGGACGAGTGAACGGAGATCCACACGACCTCGATCTGATTTCGACACACATAGTCGACCACTCCTTAAACCTCTATTAGAGCACCTTCAAAACACCATGTAAAAATTCACAGAAACCAACTCCAAAACCAGCCGAAATACCTCTGAAAAATGCCATTGAAGCAGCTCCGAAACTTCTCCATTAATCGTGTCTAAGATCTGTTACCTGAGGTCGCCGGCGAAATCTTTTTAGGCGGTCTTTGCTACTGCTCTTCTATGCGGTTGATACCCCTGCTGTTCAAAGATTTATTTTCTGATTTTCTTTTGATTATTGGCAAATAGTTACGTATCTAAGTCCATTGTATAATTTTATTTGGTTTTGATTTTCATGGCTGAATATTGGAGTTGTTCGATTTAATGAACATGCGTTAAATACATGAATTTCTGAAATTTGTACATGTTTGAAATGCATTTGAATCCAATCATGTTGGAAATCCTGTTTCGATATTTTATTACTTCTTGAATTGAATCTGGCCATTACTGTTGTTTTTGATATAAGAGTTCCAAACTGGAAATGGAATTGGAAAGCAGCTGATCCTTAAATATATATGTGTAATGTACCCGTCCTTTACCTTGTGAGAAATGACTTGTCTATTAGCACTTGAATTCAATGCTTGGGAGTTGGGATATTGTCATTATTATGAAACATTGTAATTTCAACTACAATTGATTGTTTACTTTCTCTAAGAAAGAACGTTGTTTCACTTCAAATAGGCGTTTGATAACAAGTTTATTGTAGGAGCTTGAGTTCTGTTATGAAGAGGTTTGAGTACTGTCAGTTCATTACCTTTGTTGTTTAGCAACAAATTGTGTACACGTACGCGTGACATAATTTAAGCGCCGATGTTCAAATAAATTTAAGGTACTACACTTAAAATTTTAATAATCAAAGTATACGTTCGTGTAACTTTGAATAACTCTTCTAGTAACTAAAATATACCTTTTTTCTTAAAATTGTGTATACATTTACGTAACACAAATGAAAGATCAAAACGGATACTCGTAAAGACATTTTTAGGAACGAATTTCTAAAGTTATCGAAATTACGTACATGTTCGCGTGATGCGATTTCGATTTCTTTTACAACCAAAACAAACAAAAAAGCGCGATTCTATTTTTTCCAAATGAATTAAATGTCGTGAATTATGTATACGTCCGCGTGACATGATTTTCGACACACACAATTTTCATGGGTTTACGCATACTTAACCCGCCTTAAGATAACTCTTTAAATAAAAATAGAGTAGTAAAAGCGGTAAAAACATAAAAAATATAAAAATGCACATAGGTATTAAATTAGTAATTACATAATTTAGTCCAAGTTTAATCATTAAGCGATCGTGCTAGAACCACGGAACTCGGGAATGCCTAACACCTTCTCCCGGGTTAACAGAATTCCTTACCCGGATTTCTGGTTCGCAGACAATTTAAACGGAGTCAAAAATTCCTCGGTTTTAGGATTTCTAATAAATAAACGGTGTCCCGGAACACCGTAAAAAATCCGGGTGGCGACTCTAAAAGCTAATAAATAAATCCTAAAATCGAATAATGTCACTTAAAGTGGAAAAATTCCCTTATCCACTCTTACCGGTGAAAAAGGAGGTGTGACAAACATCACGATTAACTAGTCTAAGCATGAATAATATGATCAAGGAAAGCAACAATTACAAGAATAAGACCCACCCGCATGGTATAACTCAAAAACAACGCATAGGTACTCGTCACCTCACCTGTACGTGGTACCCAACATCTAAACAGTAGCAAATAGACAAATAAGTCCTAATCCTTCAAGCCAAAGTTAACCACGACACTTACCTCGCTCGAACGGCCAAACTCAAAGCTCAACCACGGCTTTTACCTTCAAACAAGCCTCCAGACCAATAGAATCTAGCAAATTACCAACCAAACAATTCAAATTAAGCATTAGGAACTACCCACGATTGCAAAGAATTTAATTTAGGCTATTTTTGAAAAATTCAACAAAAGTCACACCCAGGCTCGCTTGGTCCGAACCCGAATTTTGGATCAAAACCCAATTACCCATTCATCCCCGAGCCCGGTTATATAATTGATTTTGTAATTCGACCTTAATTTAAGGTCTAAATCCCCAATTTATCAAATCCCTAGTTTCTACCCAAAAATCCCCAATTCCACCATGAAAACCTTAGATTTTAGGTTGAAATCTTAGGAAAAATAGTGAAAGATTGAAAGAAATTAGTTTAAGATCACTTATCAATGATTTAGGGAAGAAACTTTCTTTGGAAAATTGCCTCTTGTGTTTCTAGGTTTGAAAATTTGAAGAATGAATCAAAAATATCGTCTAAGTCCTATTTATTCAGCTGCAGATGTCGCAAATGCAACCTGGACTTCGTAAATGCGAAGCCCGCAAATGCGAAGGAACCATCGCAAATGCGAATCCCTTCTCACTTTTGCATTTTTTGCAAATGCGAAGAAAGGTTCGCAAATGCGAAGAAAGGTTCGCAAATGCGAACTCTGAATGACCGCAAATGCGACACAATCGTCGCAAATGCGAAGAATACCTTCCCTAGACCAACTTCGCAAATGTGAAGACAATTCCACAAATGCGAAACCTGTGTGGCCCAGCTTCTCTTCACATTTGCGATGAGAAGCTCACAAATGCGAACTCCTCATAGGTCGCAATTGCGATGCTTGGTCTCGTAAATACTAGATCAAAGGCCTGCAAAAAGAACTGAAGCACACTAGCAAATTCTCCAAGTCTAAATTCACCCCGTAGCCTATCCGAAACTCACCCAAGCCCTCGGAACTCTAATCCAAAAGTGCACACTCATCTAAAAACATCATACGAACTTGCTCGCGTGATTAAATAGACAAAATAACACTTAGAACTACCAATTGAACACCAAATCAAATGAAATTTTCAAGAAAACTTTGAAATCTCTATTTTCACAATCGGACGTAAGAATCACGTCAAACCAACTCCGTTTCTCACCAAATTTCACATACAAGTCATAAATGTAGTATTGGACCTATACCGAGTTCCGGAACCAAACGGACCCGTTATCCAAAAAGTCAACTTTGATCAAATATTTTCAATTCATTTGGCCTTTAACTATCAAATTTTGACAAAGTCCGATATCTCGAGCTAGGGACATTCGATTTCGATTTCGGACATATGCCCAGGTTTTAAATCATGATACGGACCCACCGGGACCGTCAAAATATTAATCCGGGTCCATTTACCAAATATATTCACCGAAGTCAACTCAAATGAAGTTTTAAAGCAAAAATTCTTAATTAGGTTTAACATAAAAGCTTTCCAGAAAGACGCTTGGACTACACACACAAATCGAAAAAGGTTAAAACATGATTTTTGAAGCTTCGGGTCGCAGAATTAGGTTTCAAAATACGAGATGACCTATTGGGTCATCACAAGCAGTAGGAGGAAACTTGGCTTGAGGTATTGTAGAAACATGTGGAATTGTACTCTCTACAGTTGAATGATCAATTTGCTGTTGTTTGTGCTTTTTGTGAGGTGGTGATGAAGATGAACCAACTCTTACATCATGTTTCTTCTTAGGCTGAAGAGGTGGTGTAGGACTAAAGTCATCAGAATCATCTTCATTGTTGTCTATATGAATAGGACTTTTGTCTATATAAATGCCAGCCGGAGGAACCTGAATAACAACAAGCTCTCTAGCATTTGGCTGAATGTTGCTATATTTCATCTGAAAATAGAAACACTCAATGTAAATCATACTTTCTGTATGATTACTAATGTAATATGCTTTATGTATATGTGCAATTGTCTATATAAATGTATTCAGATGTATTGTATACAAAATTAATAACATTGAATTAAACTTGTAGTCGTAAACTGTATTATGCATTCTACTGTATTCCAGTTAATTTTGAAAAGTAAGCATTGATGTATGATGTATGAAACTGTATTTAATTTTTAATATTAACGTTGTATTATGTATTCAACTGTATTCTAGTTAATTATGAAAAGAATGACATTGATGTATGATGTATTCGATTATATTTCATTTTTAATTTCAACACTGTTCTTACTAACAAAAATATATGTTGACTAAAATACCAGTCAATTAAATAATAATAAATTATCAAGTTTCCCTAGTCGTTGAACATGCCGTTCATCAAGTAATCATAAGTTGGTTGGTTGACAGTGGATTTCCAATTGAGTATTCTGGAAATCCGATTATCAACTCGGAGTGCAATTTTTGGGTCAACCTTTGAAGAGAACCCGTAGAACCATACTTGCATAGGGAGAGGCATACCGGATATCCTGTAATACTTCTTATAAGAATCCATCTTATTTGCTAATAGATCTAATAAGGGCCTGGAATGCATCCTTACTCCTTGGATAATCAGAATAACTCCCGCTCTCGACCAAGTCAAAATGTAATCTTTGGATGGTTGTACAATTCTTCTCGATGGATAATATGAAAGTATGTATGAAATACAACACAACTGTTTTAATGGCATCTCCATCGTTGTCATAACCCCAATTTTTGTCACCAAAGCATTTCAACAAATCTTTCTTCTTGACATTCTTTGCACTGCCAAAGTATGTGTCCACAATCATGTTAGGCATCTTTGTGTTAAACTGAAAATCTTCAGCGTCACTAACACAATTGAGACCAGTAACTACCGCAAACTCCTTGATTGAAAAGCATAATGTTGTACCATTCACTTATATTGAAAATGAATCGTCATGACTTTCTTCCAGCTATATAACCATGAAGCATCTGAACAATTGATGTTGAACCTTACCGTGCTTCATATCGAGGAAACTTCCAAAATAAGTAGTACCAAATATTTTGTACTGCTCTAGAGTAAGCTTTTCTTTGAGGTCAGAGACTATGTCTATGTTAGTGTAGGAACTGATATGCGGTGATAAAATAGACGGGTGTATAACAAAGAGTTTTATTTCCTGCATACAATAAAAATTAAAAAGATGAAATAAATGGTTGAAAATATAGATAAATACCGTTATATAGAATACATAGCTCATTCATGACTACAAAAATAATGTATTGATAATTACCACAAAAAAAGTGAGTTAAGACAATGACTGTGGTTTTAAATATAGCAGAATACATTTGGCTTGAAATAAATATGAAAACACTTAGTTGGAATACATAACTAAAACTGGAACAACGAGTGTATTTAATAAAGTTTTTGAATGAACTAAAATACATCTAAATACAACAGTCAAAAGTCACTGTAATAAGTAAAAGTCAGTGTAGGCACTATTGAATACATATAAATACATCAACATACAAGAAGATAAAACTATTGTAGAAGGTAATAATCAATGTATGCGGAGTTGTTGAACTTAGTGCTTTGATGCGTATACCTCGGGTAACCCTGTTCTGAGTTGTTGAATCGGCCATTGGTGTCACGAACCGAATTTTCCACCGCCAGGACCGTGATGGAGCCTAACATTGAACCCGCTAGGCAAGCCAACGTTAATGTTTATTTACCTTATTCATTTATTTTTATCAGATAACAGGTGATGTAAAAATCAAAGGAAATAAAAGTGCGAAAGAAAACAAAGTCTAACAACTTGATTAAATGCCATTACGGAATTCATAATACTAAACCCAAAATTTGGTGTCAAAACTTCACGGATTGTCTGTGAATACTACATATAAGGGTCTGAATAAAATAAATACATATGTCTCAGAATAAATAAGAACATAATGGAAAATAAAGTATGAGGGGACGCCAAGGCCTGCAGACGCCTGCAAGACTACCTCGGAATCTCCAATGGACTGAAGGCAGCCTCCTCAGTCTAAGGTCCGTAGGGTCCTGTACCGGGATTTGCACGAAAGTGCAGAGTGTAGCATCAGTACAACCGACCCCATGTACTGAGTAAGTGTCGAGCCTAACCTCGGCGAAGTAGTGACGAGGCTAGGACACGACAACCAACCAAACCTGTGCAGTTTAATCATATACGGAGAAAGTAATAAAAACAAGAAATAATCAGCTAAATACAAAGAAATGGGAACATGCTGAGGGGAGGAAATATCAAATAATGGAAATAACGAAGTAAAGCAACAAATTAGATATCAATTTAAACAACATAAGTAATATCACAGAAAAAAACAAGTGCACGGCATCACCCTTCGTACTTTTACTCTCTTCCTCACCAAATAATAAATAGAATGCATAGCATCACCCTTCGTGCTTTTACACTCATCCTCACAATAAATCAATAGAAACGACACGACATCACTCTTCGTGCTTTTAATATCATAATATGGAACGGCATCACCCTTCGTGCTTTTACTGTCATCCTCACCAAATAATAAATAGAGTGCACGGCATCACCCTTCGTGCTTTTACTCTCATCCTTACCAAATAATAAATAGAATGCACGGCATCACCCTTCGTGCTTTTACTCTCATCCTCACCAAATAGTAAATAGAATGCACGACATCAACCTTCGTGCTTTACACTCTTCCTCACCCAAACAAATCAATAACAAAAATCCGGCAAGGAAATCAACAATACAAACAATAATAATAAAACCATAACTTCCCGGCAAGGGAGTCAACATTAGAATCAATATCATCCCGGCAAGAGAAACAACTATAGCCAATCTCACCTAGTTACTCAATTTCACGTAGTAATTCTCAACTTGAACCAATACTCAACAATGATCAATACCAAAGAAACACCACCAACATAGATAATTGTCAATTTAAACTCAAGTAATGCTTAATGAAAGATCACATAAATCACAATATTCGACTCACGACATGCTTGACACCAACGTATAGATACTCGTCACCACACCTATACGTTGCACATTATACTAACATGTAGAAATAAGGCACAATACCTATTCCCTCAAGCTAAGGTTAAGCCAAACATTTACCTCGAATTCCACGACCAAACTCAAGCCTCAATTACCGCTTTCCCTTTATAATTCGCCTCCAATTCAATTGTATCTAGACATAATCAGCTTAATAATATCAATAAATGCTAAATAATTCAACCCCAATGCTTAATTATGAGTTTACTATCATTCTTTCCAAAAAGTCAAAAATTGACCCCGGGCCCGCTTGGTCAAAACACTAGGTTCGGACTAAAACCCGATCACCCATTCACTCACGAGCCCGAATATGTAATTAGTTTCGGAATCTGACCCTAAATCCAGGTCTAAATCCCCAAATTTATAAAATCCCTAATTCTCCTAAAATCCCTAATTTATACCCTTCAAGAACAAGATTTAGGCCTAGAAATCTAATGGGTGTTAATGGAAAATGAAGAAAACGAGTTTAAGAACACCAACCTAGAACTTGGTGGTGAAATCCCCCTTCAAAAAGCTCCCCTAAGCTTCCTTGGTTTTGAAAATATTAAGTTATGGCTAAAATCCTGTTTTTCTACTGTTTTAAGAGGGCTGGACAGACCTTCTATGCGTTCGCGTGAGGCCTGTCGCGTTCGCGTAGCCTTGGCCATATTGGCCTTCGCGTTCGCAACACTGCCTATGCGTTCGCGTAGGCTCACCCCTCCCTGGCCTTCGCGTTCGCGTGCCTCTGGCCGCGTTCGCATAGTATTCCAGCTCCCCCATCCCCAGCTCCTTTTGATATCGGACTCGGAATGGATTTTCGAAAACGACAGCAGGTTCGTAATGTCATTTATGACCTGTGTGTAAAATTTGATGTCATTCGGATGAGTTTAGACGTGTTTCGGCATCGGATGTGAATTCTAGAAATTTCCTAAGTTCTTAGGCTTGAATCTATGCACAATTGATGATTTTGATGTTATGAGATGCATTTTTAAAGATCGGCCAAGTTTGAAAAAGGTATTAGTGTCAGTTGGTAGGTTCTGTTGAGGTCCCGGGAGCCTCGGGGTTGTTTCGGATGCCCAACGTGTGAGTTTTATGAATTTGAGAACAGCTGAACCATTCTGGTTCTGGTGTCTCGCACCTGCGATGGTATTTCCGCAGGTGCGAAGAGGGTGCCGCAGGTGCGACCCCAGGCCATTAAATGAATTTTCGCACCTGCGATGATATTTCCGCAGGTGCGGGCATGCAGGTGCGGAAGGGGTGCCATAGGTGCGACCCAAGGACACTTAATGAACTTTCTCACCTGCGATTGGGTTTCCACAGGTGCGGCACCGCAGGTGCGATCCCAGTGTCGCAGATGTGATCCCAGTGTCGTAGATGCGATCCCAGTGTCGCAGATGCGATCCCAGTGTCGCAGATGCGAAATGTCTGGGCAGTTTATACCAAAAATTCGAGTGTTTGAATTTTCATAATTCCAAAATCGATTGTGAGCTCGGAACTTGGCGATTTTCAGTGGGGATTTGAAGAGGAGGATCATTGGTAACGTTTTCTAACCTTAATCCCTTTATACATCATTAATCTCTATCATTTTCCTCAATCTAATCAATGAAATTGGATGAAAAACCATGGAAATGGGATGAAATCTTCCCAAGTAAAAGTCTGAGGATTTAGAGAGATTTAGAGGTCGGATTTTGTTGATTCTCGTTCGAGTGGGTTCATGAGCGAATGGGTGTTCGGGAAATATAAATTTTACTCGACTGCGAGACGTGGGCCCGAGGGACGTTTTGGGCGAATTTCCTAATTTCGCGTATTAGCTTATAAATAATTAGTTGTTTTGTTCCCTTGAAGTGATATTTACACTATGCAATTTTGAATAGATTTGGGCCACCCGGAGTCAGATACTCGTGGCAAGAGCGTGGTATTGAGTTGATTAGGGCAGTCAAGGTAAATGGCTTGCCTAATTCTGTGTTGGGGACTTTCCCTTAGGCATTTATACTGATTTCTTTACTTGGACGTCGTGTACGTGAGGTGACGAGTGTGTACACGGGTCATTGTTGCTAAAATCCTATTTTTACTCCCATGAAGTCTCTCATTTTCATTCATATATTACTGTTTCCTATCTTAATTGAGTAGATAGCCTAAGAGTAAGCATGCCTACCTATTCTGACTTGATTTCCTCTTATTTGCTACTAGTCACCTCATTCTTAGGTAGTTCTACTCTATGCTTACCTGTTGTTTTTCCTGGACTGTTTAGTTAAGCCATAATTGACATACTTCTACTTTGCATTTTAAATTAGGACTACGGACCGAGATCCGGGAGCTTTCTCCCTGTACTGCATTTCATATTTAAATTGGGACTACGGACCGAGATCCGGGAGCTTTCCCCCTGTACTGCATTTCATATTTAAATTGGGACTACAGACCGAGATCCGGGAGCTTTCTCCCTATACTGAAATGCATATTTAAATTGGGACTACGGACAGAGATCTGGGAGCTTTCCCCCTGTACTGCATAGCATATTTAAATTGGGACTACGGACTGAGATCCGAGAGCTTTCCCTTTGTACTGCATTGCACATTTACTGTTGAGATATATGCTATGCTGAGCCGAGGGCTCTCTTTATGTTATTAAATCTTTCTGTTTTCGTTAATCCTGTTTATCATTGCTTATCTATTTTTCACTGTTCTAAAATCGTATATTGACTTGGTTTAAAAACTCAGTAGGGCCTCAACCTGACCTCGTTACTACTTGACTGGGGTTAGGCTTGGCACTTACGGGGTACTGAATGTGGAGTACTCACGCCCTTTTCTGTTCATGGTTTCCCCATGTGCAGATCCAGGTACCAGCACCCAGTATCGTGGCTAGGAGTCGTTCTAGCAGCAGCCTGGAGACCGCGAGATAATTCTGCCGCGTCCGCAGAATCCCACGAGTCCCCTTCTACTCTAGTATAGGCATAGAAGACTTGTATATTTTTCCACTGCTTCATTGTATAAAGCTACATTTAGTACATATCTTGAGACTATGGTGACATTCCGGGTTTTGGGAAGTAAATGTACATGCTGAGTAGCTACATTATATCTACTTGAGTCCTTTTTCTGGCTTTATTTTATTGATTCTGTCATGTTTTGCAAATTTTAGGATTACCTAGTCATAGGGACTAGGTGCCATCACGATACCTTTCGGAGGGTAAATTGGGTCGTGACACCAGGCTCCCCGTTCGCGTCGTGGCCAGTGCCTTCGCATAGAGTACCCAGGTCCCTTTCCCCGTTTGTCCTTCGCGTGAGTTATGATACACGGCGCCTTCCTGAGATTCTTTGGAAGGGCGACGTAAGGCTAAGAAATCGATGTCAGGGTGGTTGTTGTCCGCCAAGTGAGGTCCCCTCCGCACGCTAGACGAGATTGTCAGTGCCGTGCGGGAAAACCAATGCCAACAATTGAGAGAATAGTAATGAGAATTGAATAAAAGCTTGATTGCATTAATGAAAGCTATTACAAAGAAGGAAATGCGGTGTCGAGGGGGAGAGACACCGGTACAGATTATTGCTTGCTAGAAAGTTTTTGATTGCTTGATCGCTCCTAATAATGCTTAAAAACAATAAACCAACATTACAGGAATAGACAAAACTACGCTAGAGAAACATAAGGAAAGTACATGGAATAAAACTACTCTAGTAATACAAGGAAAGAGGACTTAGTTTCCTATAGAGGTAGAAACAAGTCCATTGTCAGCAACTTTGTCTTAGGCATCACGATCTGCGCGCCCGGCGCTGTTGGCAACTGCTTGTAGCTGGGCGCTAGCGATGGAAAACGGTGGGGCGACAGAGGCACATGCGCGCTTGTCACTTTGCGCGGCCAATACCACGGGGCCGTCTGTGGCGTTAGGCGTTGGGAGGCTTGCTAGGACGCCACGGGGCGCGTCCAAGGGGTCATGGGGCACGACTGGAAAGCCTCCCGTGACATTCTCCTCCACCTGAGTTGGCGACGTCCTTGGTGCCTTACTTGCCAAATAATCTTCAATCAGGATCTTGCATGATTTGAGGTTTGTTCCCCTCTCCCAAGTGTTCTCCTATGCATCACACCCTTGCCATTTTACCAAGAACTCTTGGTGATCCTTCCTGGAGGCATGAATTATCCGGTCATCAAGAATAGATTCAGCCCGCCTTTTCCCGGTTGAGCCGAGGCCTCGAATACCTGGTATTGTGAGTTGGATCCGTGAAGGATCCTCCGTGTCTTCCCGAAACGATTTCAGTAGACTGACATGGAAGACGGGATGGATTTTCCACCAGGCTGGGGTATCCACCCGGTATGCGACTTTTCTAATGCGTCTTTCAATGGACAAAGGTCCAATATATTTTTGCAACAGGCGAGGGTCATGGACCCCTGCAAATAAGTACCGCTTTGGGATTTTGACCATCACTTTGTATCCTACTTGGTATTCAACAAAGCGACGATTCTGATCAGCATGCCTCTTCATTCTCTTTTGGGTTTTAACCAAATAGCTCTGCACTATCTCCATATTCCGCTTCCATTCCTTTGAGAAGCTAGTAGCACGAGGAGATTTCCCCATGTTTGGTGCATTCACGGTGTGTGGGAGTAGCGGTTGTTGCCCGGTAACAATTTCAAAAGCGCTTTTGTTTGTACTGGAGCTCTTTTGTGAATTGAAACACAGTTGAGCAACATCCAGGAGCTTCACCCAATTCTTCTGCGATCCGGTAACAAAATGGCAGAGATATTCCTCCAACATGCCATTGAACTGCTCCGACTGGCCATCGGATTGTGGATGAAAACTTGAGTTGTGACTCAATTTTGACCTGAGGCACTTAAATAATTGGGTCCAAAAGTTTCTAGTGAAGCGTGAATCGCGATCACTAACAATATCTTTGGGCAGGCCCCAATATTTGACGACATGAGAGAAGGAGAGTCTAGATGTATCCTCTGCTGATATATATTGAGGTGCTGCAATGAAGGTGGCGTACTTTGAAAACCGATTCACCACAACCAAGATAGTTGTGAGGTCTCCAACTTTGGGCAATCAGGTGATGAAATCCAGCGACACGTTTTCCCAAGGTCTCTTTTGAATAGCTAGAGTTTCCAAGAGTCACGCTTGTATCAAGCGGTCGGACTTGTCCTTCTGGCATACTAGACAAGTCCTCACATACTGCGCAACATCGTCGGCTATTTGGGGCCAATAGTATGCACGTCGAAGAAATGCCATGGTGCGTTCTTTGCTGGGATGGCCGGCCCACAGGGTGTCATGACATTCCGCCAAGAGACTTCTTCAGATCCCCTCCTTTTGGAACATAAAGTCAGTTCCCTTTTACCTTCAGGAAACCATCCTTCATATAGAACTGGCGAGTCTTGCCCTGTCCTACTAGATCAACCAAATACTGTACAGCGGGATCCTTGATGAGTAGATCCTGTATCTGGTCCTTAATGGTGGTGGCTACTTCGCTCCCCCTTAGGGTGGCGAGTAGGCACACCTCTGCTAGGTCCGCTCTGCGGATGAGTGCATCGGCCACATGATTAGACTTCCCGCTTCGGTACTCCAGGTTGAAGTTAAATTCCGCTAGGAGTTCCTGCCATCGGGCCTGCCAACCATTCATCTTCTGCTGGGTCATGAAATGACTAACAAATGTGTTGTCTGTCTTGACCACGAACGGTGATCCAAGCAGATAATGCCTCTAAAGGCGTGAGCAATGAACGACAGCCAATAATTCTTTCTCGTGGGCGGCATAGTTCCGCTCTGCATCCTTAAGCTTCCGGCTCTCGTATGCTACGGGATGCCCGTCTTGTAGTAAGACCCCGCCAAGAGCATAGTCGGAAGCATCTGTCTGTACCTCGAAGGGCTTGGCCAAGTCAGGAAGGGCCAAGGCAGGGCTACTAGACATAGCCGCTTTTAATGAATTGAAGTCCTCCACTCGCCTAAGACCCCAATCCCAAGTCGTGACCTTCTTGAGGATTTCAGCTAATGGTACTGCGATGAAGGAGTAATTCTTCACAAATCGCCGATAGAAATTGCATAGACCAAGGAATGCCCTCAAGGCATGAATATCCTTGGGTGGCGGCCAATCTGTGATGGCTTGGATATTTTGATGGTCCATCTTGATCCGCCCTTCCTCAATGACATGCCCGAGGAAGTCGATCTGTTTTTGAGAAAATGAGCACTTGGATAGCTTTGCGTACAACTCATGCTCCCACAACCGGGCTAGGACCTTCTTCAAGTGCTCCAACTGTTCTTCCAGTGTCTGTCTATAGACCACAATGTCATCCAAATAGACCACCACGAATTCATCAATGTACTCTCGGAAGACCTGGTTCATTAGGGTGCAAAACGTGGCTGGGGCATTAGTCAAGCCTAACGGCATGACTAGGAAGTCAAACGACCCATATCTTGTCACACAAGTCGTCTTGTGTTCATCATCCTCAGCAATCCGGACCACCGTAGCACTCCCCAATCTGTCAAACAAGTCTGCCATGAGTGGAATAGGATACTTGTTCTTCACAGTAATTTTGTTCAGTGCCTGATAATCCACGCAGAGGCGTAGACTACCATCATGTTTCTTCTGGAAAAGCACAGGGGACCCATATGGGGACTTAGAGGGTACAATGATCCCTGTGTCTAGCATTTTTGTCAATTGTCTCCGAAGCTCGGTGAGTTACGGGTTGTGACATTCTGTAAGGTGCCCGAACAGGTGGCTTCGCACCCGGCACCAACTAAATCTCATGGTCCACAGTGCGCCTACGCGGAAGTCGCTTCGGCATTTTCTGTGGCATGACATCTTCAAATTTCAGTAGTAGCTCCTTTACGGGTGTAGGGAGTGGTCCCGATGAGCGTTCTACCTCTTCAATACATACGGTAGCCAGAAATGTAGGTTCATGTCTCTTGACCCCTTTTTTAGTTGCAAGGCCGAGATGTTCTCAACGGCCATCTTCCTGGATATGCACGGAATAATACAGGATGTGGCCCCATTTACCCCCATCATCAGAAGCATGTACGCATATGGTACGGGCATGGTGTTGGTCTGCCTCAAGAATTCCAATCCCACTATCAGCTCAAAGTCATCTATGATCACCACGCGCAAGGTGAAGTTTCCTTCATAAGGCCCCATCTTCACTGGTACTCCTTTTGATATTCCACCCACTGGCTGAGGAGGTGAGTTGATAGCCTTGACATGACCCCGGACCTTTCCCACAACTATCCCAAGACGCTCCACCTGAGTTGATGCCAAGTAGTTGTGAGTGGAACCTGTATCTATCATAGCCGGAATGGGTTTGCCATTTACCCTCAGTTCAATAAACATCAAGGTCCTCTCTTGATTAGGAGGAGTCCCTTTATTCGTCTTCTTTTTCCCCTTCTTGGCAATTGGGCGGGGGTCCTTCTTCTTGCGGATACCAGCACTGGTTCCCGCTAATGCCTCCGAAACAGAACCAACAATTGCATTGAAGGCACGTCTGCTTCGGTCTATTCATCATCATCTGCTTCATCATCCGTCCCCTCATCATAAGCTTGATGGGCATTCATCTGTTCATGTGGACATTCATTATTCTAATGCGGTCCGCCGCAATGACGACATCCTGAGGGGGGATTTCTCCCCCGGTCATTGTTGTTTGATGCATCACTGTTGCTTCCTGAGGAGGGAGCCTTAGGTTTTCCTGCACTTCGGTCTCCCCCACTTCTGTTGGGGCCACCATTGTTGGATTGTCCCCCTTTGTAATCCGCTCGGACAGGCGGCTGCGACCTATCCTTCCGAGTTTCCATCTGATAGTCTCCAAGGCATTCTGCTGCTTGGATTGCCTTGGGTAGGGTATCCACCCTCTCTCTTTGCAGCTCCATGCGGGCATAAGGTTTCAACCCTTCCAGGAATGTGAAGAGCTTGTCTTTGTCCCCCATGTCACGGATGTTCAGAATGAGTGCAGAGAATTCTCGCACGTAGTACCGCACTGACTTGGTCTGGCGGAGCTCCCGTAGTCTCCTCCTTGCATTGTACTCAACATTTTCGGGGAAGAACTGTCAGCGTATGGATACCTTCAGTTCCTCCCATGTCTCCAGAGCATCTTCACCGGCCCTGATGGCTTCGTACTTCACTCGCCACCAGAGCTTAGCATCACCCTGAAGATACATGGCAGCAGTTGCTACCTTCTTGGCTTCTTCTAGGCCTCCCACGGCATCGAAGTATTGTTCGATGTCGAAGATGAAATTTTCCACTTCTTTAGCATTCCTAGCCCCACTGTATGGCTTTGGCTCAGGAATCTTCAGTTTCTGTGCCAAGGGGGCGAGGTTCGCAGCACCCCCGATTGGATTTCCACCGCCTCGAAGCAAGCCTTGTAGAGCAGCATTGATAACATTGAGCTGGCCTGTCAAGTCGTCGATAGTTTGCTGCATGGCAGTCATCCTATCTGCCTCTTGTGCCCTGTGGGCTAAATCCTCGGCACGCTCCTGTTGGAGGCCCTCGAATTTATCAAAAATTTTGACTGCCTCAGTAGCTACCGTTTTCCGGTATCCTTCAGAGTCGCGACTGATGTTTTCTATGTCAACTCCAACCTTTGCACTAGGCTGGTTTTCAGTTCCTTCACCGTATCCACGATGGGCCGTAGTACGCCAACCGTCTCCTCGAGGGCCGCAATGCGGTCCCCATAATTCACCATGGTCAGAAATGGTGGTAATGCCAATGCGTTCCCTCGTCCGATGTCGAGCCTAGGCTCTGATACCAACTATTACGCGGCGCCTTCCTGAGATTGTTTGGAAGGGCGACGTAAGGCTAAGCAACCGATGTCAAGGTGGTTGCTGTCCGCCAAGTAAGGTCCCCTCCGCACGCTAGACGAGATTGCCAGTGCCCCGCGGGGGAATCAATGCCAACAATTGAGAGAACAGTAATGAGAATTGAATAAAAGCTTGATTGTATTAATGAAAGCTATTACAAAGAAGGCAATGCGGTGTCGAGGGGGAGAGACACCAGTACAGAGAATTGCTTGCTAGAAAGTTTTTGATTGCTTGATCCCCCCTAATAATGCTTAAAAAAATAAACCAACATTACATGAATAGACAAAACTACGCTAGAGAAATATAAGGAAAGTACATGGAATAAAACTACTTTAGTAATACAAGGAAAGAGGACTTAGTTTCCTACAAAGGTAGAAACAAGTCCGTTGTCAGCAACTTTGTCTCAGCATCATGATCTGCGCGCGCTGTTGGCAGCTGCTTGTGGCTGGGCGCTAGCGAGGGAAATCGGTGGGGCGACAGAGGCACATGCGCGCTTGTCACTTGGCGCGGCCAAGACCACGGGGCCGTCTGTGGCGCTAGGCGTTGGGAGGCTTGCTAGGACGCCATGGGGCGCGTCCAAGGGGTTATGGGGCACGACTGGAAAGCCGCCCATGACAGTTATCACGTGTTCGCATAGAGTAAAACACCAGACACCAGAAATAGCACCCTCACCAGATTTTCTAAGTCTAAAAATACTCCGACGCCTATCCGAAACTCACCCGATCTCTCGGGGTTCCACACAAAACATGTACACAACCTTTAAAACATCCTACGGACTTACTCGTGGGATCAAATCGCCAAAATAACATCTTAAACAACGAGTTTAGCATGAAAATCAAAGGAAAATCTCAAGAACTTTCAAAGTTTCAAATTTGACAACTACGGGTCCGAATCACGTCGAATTACCTCCGTTTCTTACCAAATTTTACAGGCATTACTCAAATACCATATTAAACCTGTACCGAGCTCTGAAACTAAAATACGGGCCCGATACCATCAATTTCAAATATAATCAAATTTTTAAAAACTCTTATAATTTCAATAAAATAATTTCTTTCAAAAATTCATTTCTCGGGCTTGGGACCTTGGAATTCAATTTCGGGCATACGCCGAAGTCCCATATTTTCCAAAGGACCCTCCGGGACGTTCAAATCATGGGTCCGAGTCTGTTTACTCAAAATATTGACCGAAGTCAACTTAAATTCAATTTTAAAGGCAAAATTAGTATTTTTCTCGGTTTTTCATATATAAAAGCTTTTCGGATATACGTCCGGACTGCGCAGGCAAAAACGAGGTGAGATAAAAAGAGGTTTTTAAGGCCTCGGAACACAATTTTGACTTATAAAATGAGAGATGACTTTTTGAGTCATCACAATTGGAGAGGAAATTACCAATTTTCTGGTGAAAGCATAACAATGGGGAATATTTAAAATAAATTAGTAAAGAAAAAAAGAAGAAGCACAGTATCAGCGAAAAGCAAACAACTTTAACACTTACCACAACTTTTTGGAGCAAAAAATATTAAAAATTGAGAGAGACAATGGAGACGATAAAAGGAGAATTGTGGCTATAAAATGAGGAAGTAAATGACAATGTGAGAGAGGGATAGTAGAGAGAGAGGTCTTGGAGAGAGAACTTTGATACTATGCGGTGATTTTGGTAGAGAAAAAACTAAAAGAAGAAGAGAGAAAAGTATTCAGCAGCGTATTTAATGACTTAATAGTAGAAAGTGACCATAAATATATATCTTACTATAAAAATTAAAAGCTAGCTATAAAAAATAATATTTTAAAAAGATATTTATTTATAATAAATAAGGTGTAACTTTGCTGTACAAGGAAAAATTTGCTTTTAATTACGCTATACTTCATTTTAAGGTTCATTTCCCCAGACTTTTTCCAATTCTGGACCTCCCTCTCCAGATAATAGCGTTAATTATGCTATACTTCATTTTAAGGTTCATTTCCCAGACCTTTTCCAATTCTGGACCTCCCTCTCCAGATAATAGCGTGTGAATATTCATCTAGTTGCAAGTTAGGACAATATCTGCGGGCTAGCAAAGTCTTCATTTATGAGCTGCCTATAAGTGGGAATATTTGCAACATGTGGCCTTATTTAAGTTCACTCTTTAAATTTCGTTAGTTTAGTGGGTTAAATTTTGCCTTACAAAATAGTAGAATTATACTTTTTGAAGACAAATTTAGCCTACTAGACTAACTACGACATTAATTAATTATTTACTCAAAGAGAGGCCATTAGCGCAAGTGCCTCACATGGCCGCATTTGATGCATTGTATTTAGAGGTTAATCACGTTTATAAATATGACATGTGAAGTCACGATTCAAAATTCAATTAGTTGTGATGACACCTAATCCAACTCACTAGGTAAGCTAATTAATAACTATCCTGTTTAATGAGATTATTGAGATAAATAAATGATAAAACAACTGAACATTAATACGTTTCCCAAGTACTGGTAGTACAAATCATGAGCGTCTAAGATTGGAACTTATAAAGTTGGTATGAAATAATACATCATCTGTTCAAAATGTACATAAAGATTTTTAATAATATGAAGGCTACCATGAACAGGAGGCAACTACCACCGGAATGCAGGTACATCTTCAAATCCAATTCCCATCGAACACAACAACATCAGCAGCCAACATCTGCACGCAAGGTGCAAAAGTGTAGTATGAGTACAACCGACCCCATGTACTCAATAAGTAACAATTCTAACCTTAGGTTGAAAGTAGTGACGAGCTAGAACAAAAGTTGGGTCCAACACCAATAGCCAACAACAGTTCATAACAACGTAAAGCAAGTAATAAAGGAAGTAATTCAAAGATGAAATACTCAACTTATTTGTAGTTTCCCGAAAAGTAGTTCTGCCTTACAAGTATCTCAGTGAAAACCCAAATCCTTTACTGAAATCATCGAAAAATATGAATAAGTTTGAAAACAGTAATTTTTCCCAAAAATCCTTTCAACAATAAATAAGATATTCCATTTTTCTTTGCAGATAGCCAATGTAACATATATCACTATGCACATATGTCAATATGTGTGAGAAGTCATAAATGACGTGATACAGTACAACATGAGAAAAATACATCTCTATGCCTGTATGTCATGTGTGCATATCAATTGCGATGCAACTTACTGATAAAACCATATGCATACTCTAACAGTATCAATCACTCAGTCCTCCCATTAACTCAGTCCTCCAAGTCACACTCAGTCCTTCCATCACTCATTCCTCACAGTCACTCAGTCCTCCCAATCACTCGACACTCACACTCAATAGGTACCTGCGCTCAGTGATGTGTGTACAGACTCCGGAGGGCCTCCTTCAGCCCAAGCGCTATATCAAGACAATCATGGCATAAAATCAAAGAAACATGCTACAGCGTGCATCCTGATCCCATAAATATCCTCACATTCAGGCCCTCGGCCTCACTCAGTCATCAATCTCTCCAGTCTCTCGGGCTCTCAATGTCATGAAAAATCAGCCCAAAAATAACGATGTGATGTATCAATAAATGGTAACAGAGACTGAGATATGATATGCATATGAACGCGTATGACTGAGTATGTAATGCAATGAAAGCAGATAGCTCAACAGTAGAAATGACTTCGGTGGGTCTCAACAGAATAAGAATGCAGCCTAGACATGGTTTCTAACATGGATCACAACTCAATAGCTCAGGCAATTAGAAATTTCATGGTTACAGGTAAGGTCCGATAACTACACAGTACCAAAAAAATAGCGGAGTCATAATTCAGACGGTGCATGCCCAAACGCCCGTCACCTAGCATGTGCGTTACCTCAACACCAAACACATAACACATAATTCGGGGTTTCATACCCTCAACACTAAGTTTAGAAGTGTTACTTACCTCGAACAAGCCAAATTTAATACCGAGCAAGCCAAACGATGCTCCAAAGATGCCATCATGCGCGTACCGACCTCCGAACAGCTCGAAACTAGCCAAAAGCAACTCAAATACATCAAATAATGCCAAGGAAACAAAAACAATCGATAACGGCCGAATCATTAATCAAAAGCCCAAAATTGGCCAAAGAGTCCTTCTCGGGTCCGTAGCTCGGAATCCGACAAAACTAATAAAATCTGACAACCCATTCAATTACAAGTCCAACCATACTAGTTTCAGTCAAATCCGACTCCAAATCGATGTTCAAAACTTAAAAATTCAGTTTATGAAACTTTAGGCTAAAACCCTCAATTTCTCTTTAAAATTCATCAACCAATGCCAAAAATGAAGATAGATTCATGGAATAAGATCAAAACCAAGTGTAGAACACTTAGCCCAATCTTTGTGATGAAAATTGCTCCAAAAATCGCCTCAATCCGAGTCTCATATCTCAAAATATGAAGAAAGAACCAAAACCTCGATTTTATAGCTTCTGCTCAGCATTTTCGCATATGCGGCTAAATTTGCGACCTCCGCTTCTGCGAAGAAATCCCTGAATAGACACCACCGCTTCTGCGACCACACCTTGCGCTCAGTGATACGCATCTGCGGTTGCGTAGGTGCTCCCAAGCACCCCGCACATGCGGTCCTCACGCCCAGCTCTCCTTCACGCTTCTGCGATGACACTGCCACTTTTGCGGCTCCGCACCTGCGCCCATAACTCCGCAGGTGCGGTCACACTAGAACCAGCAGTCTCAGCAATTCAACATGAAATGAAAGTGATCCGAACCTCGTCCAAAACTCACTCGAGCCACTCGGAACCCCATCTCAATATACCGACAAGTTTCATAACACAAAATGGACCTACTCGATGCCTCAAATCACACATAACAACATCAAAATGACGAATCACACCTTAGATCAAAATCTATGAACTTTGAACTTTCAAATTTCCAAAACTCACGCCGAAACATATCAAATCAACCCGAAATGAACCCAAATTTTGCACACAAGTCTCGAATAACATAACGAAGCTATCCCAATTTCCGGAACCACAATTCGAATCTGATATCCTCAAAGTCAACTTCCAGTCAAACTTATGAACTTTCCCAAATTTTCAATTTTCGCCAATATGTGCTGAAACCTTCTAGAAACATCCAAATGTAAATCCGAGCATACGTTTGAGTCCAAAATCACCATCCGGAGCTATTGGAATCATCAACACTCCGTTCCGGAGTCAAATTCATAAAAAGTCAAATTTGGTCAATTCTTCCAACTTAAAGCTTCAACAATGAAATTCATTCCTTCAAATCGATTCCGAATAACCTGAAAACCAAAACCGACGATTTACATAAGTCATAATACATTATACAGAGTTACTCATGCCCACAACCTACCGAGTGAAGTGCAAATACTCAAAACGACCGGTCGAACCGTTACATGTGATTGAATATTAGTTTTGAATTTAAAATTTCGAATCAGGTGGTCACTTTTGAACTTCAAACCTTTGCTCTAATTTTAAGAGTTGGTCAATTTCTAAATCCAAGGCCACAAAAGCGACTATTAAGATGGCGTTGACTTTATCTGTTAAGTAAAATACTAATTTAACCGTTGACTTGGTTATTCAGGACTTTTGTGTAAGTCAAACTGACCAAAGTTATTATTTTATGATACACTTAACATACATTTGACTTTCGAAAAGTATAAAGGAACATAACATAGAGTCAGTATAATATCATAAAACATTATACGTAACTTAATAAAAATCAAACTAAAAAGGAATCTAAGAAAGAACTGACCCCAATAAGTTATTTGAATGGTCATTAGTTTAGCATATTCTATTATGTATCTTTTTCTTTTGTTGATACCTATGACTTCTTAACGAGACTTGACAAAAAAATAATAATATTGATATTAATAATAAAATTAACATCATGAAGAAATTAATGAGGTTTTATTCTAGCGAATACCGGAAAATTATTAGTAGCAGTTTTTTATGAATTTCTTAACTTTTTAAATTGGCAATTCTTGTAGGGGCTACCAATTACCATACATGTTTTTTGCTTCTGATTTATGGCCTATTACGACCTTGTCAGATCCACCACAAATTATTGTAAAAACAACATGGGCTAACCAGTTTTCGAACTGGTCTTTCAAAAATAGCCAATATTTATAAAGTTATTGAAAAATAGTCATTATTTTGCTCTAACACGGAAAGTTCCAGCATAATATACTGGAGATCGTTGCACCTGTGTATGAACTTCCAGCATATTATACTGGAACTCCAACACGCGAAAAGTTCCAGCATAATATACTGGAGATCGTTGCACCTGTGTATGAACTTCCAGCATATTATACTGGAACTCCAACACGCGAAAAGTTCCAGCATAATATACTGGAGATTAGAGTACCTGTGTATGAACTTCCAACAGAATATGCTGGACCGACATATTATACTAGATCTCCAGTATATTATGCTGGAAGTTTAGTATATTATATTGGAACTCCAGTATATTATGCTGGAGTATTTTTCGGATTTTGAATAGTGTTTTCGTTCAAATTTATCTTTACATAAAAAATGACTAAATTTCGATTACTTTTGAAACTGTAACTATTTTTGAATAACAACTTGTAAAATTGACTATTTTTGAATTTCTCCCCAAATTATTATTTTCCCGCCCAATTTACTTTCCTTTTGTACCTTGTTTCCCTTATGGTTGTATTTCCTCATTAGTTTTCATCTTTTCTCGTTAGAAGAAATAAAAATGTAACTCTATGCTTTGTTACAACATTCTACTAGTACGACGAAATCTTGAACACTAGGCAGTTGTTTAGTTTAAAATATAACACTGATGATCCTGTCATTTTTAGTTTTCCTTTCTTTGTGTAAGAGACGCCCCATCTTATTACCTATTCTTTCCGCCTAAACTAAACCACTTTAAGCCAAGGTTTATGTGAATTACTAAAATGACTTTTGTTTGGAATAAATTTATGCAGAAAAATAAAATTGCAATGATGAAGAACTTTAAAAAAAAAAGAATTTTATTGATAAATATTGCGTTACAATTTCGTTTATTCCTTGATTCTTCCCGCTTATTTTTTATCCGTAGTTCAAGGCCCTTAGCGGCATATTTCTCGAACGTAGGATGATATGCATCTCCATGATGTATTTGATGATCAAGAAGCATGTCGCACCACTCCATTTGGATCTTGAATTTTAATTTGCTAGAATTTTGAGCAAAACATATTTGACATGTCTTTGATATCTTAAAAAATATTCCAAGAGTTATATGAAATTTTGGAGATCGTATATTCGATCTCTTTGTCATATTATGAGACTTCATGGAATTGCTGAGATCATCTCAATTTTCGAGGCGTTTTTTTATGGAAAGATGTAACCCTTTTTATAAGAGTGGCCTAAGGTTAGAGTAGCCTCAAAATCAAACTAGTAGAGTAGCCTCCAAGCAACCCGAATAGACTCTTAGAATTTCAAGACTCTAAAAATTTCAATGTTACATATGCTCCCTACTTCAAGTTTTTCCTGAGGTGTAGGTTTGCTGAAAAATGAAGACGAGACTTGAAGTACCCATGAAGAGGCTGCAAGGAAGTGCTTCTTTGATACTTGTTCACGTAAATCTTCTTCAAAGTGTGGCTTGTGAATGATCAACTTTTGAATTTCTTTTTGCCTTGCATCTGTAGGAAATCAATTTCACAAACGTGCAAAGATATGCTAGTTTTTTCAGTAAAAGAAAAATTATTGTGTGTCAAGAAATGGTACTACTACTTCCATAGTTTCATAGAAGGATTTTTCTTTTCTAATATATACAAGCGACTTTCTGGCAAAATTACCCATGCGAATCACTACCTTGATATGAATTCTTGACAACGCTACATAGCTCTTTTTTTGAAGGCTGCCGCAACAGTTGAATTTGAAATTTTAGCTTTTGATTTCCAAGAGGAAGAGATGAAGGGCATAATTGGTCTCACTAGGCGTGCCATTTTGTTTGCAATAAATTTATGCAGAAAATAAAATAGCAATCACAAATAATTTTAAAGAAAAAAGAATTTTATTGATAAACATTGCAGGTTACAACTCTGTTTATCCCTTGATTCTTCCATCTGATTTGTTATCCGTAATTCAAGGACTTTAGCGGCGTATTTCTCGAACGTAGGATGATATACATCTACTTGATGTATTTGATGATCAAGAAGCATATAGCAGCATTCCACTTGAATCTTAAATGTTGCTAGAATTTTGGGCAAGACATATTTGACATGTCTTTGACCTCTTAATAAATATTCCAAGAGTTTTATGAAATTTTGGAGATCGTATATTTGATCTCTTTGTGCATATTTTGAGAGTTTATGAAATTGCTGAGATCATCTAAATTTTCGAGATGCTTTTTTAAAGAAAATTTGTAACCCTTTTTATAGGAGCTACCTAGGGTTAGAGTAGCCTCAAAATTAGGGTATTGGTAGAGTAGCCTCCAAACTACCCGAATAGACTCCAAGAATTTCAAGACTCCTAAAATTTCAATGTCTACAAATGTCCCCTACTTCAAGTATTTTCTGGGGTGTAGGCTTGCCGAAACTTGAAGACGAGATTTGAAGTACACATTGAGGCCCGCAAGGAAGTGCTCTGATAAGTAGGAATTTTGACTAGTTATCAGCGCCTTTTAACTTTCGTTTTAGTTCCAAAGGTATTTAATTTATTCCCGAAAACTGATGAAATATGTTTAATTGCAGGAGTATTGAATAATGAGTCACTAAGATAAAATCCAACTCAAGAAGGAGTAATATACTCAACAACAAAAACCAGTCACAAAAGCTCAAGTGCGAACCGCAGATTTTCACATGCGGCCACAGAATGTGAAGGAGATTTAACAGAGTCCTAATGCAAAGTGCGGACCGCACAATTATTGTGCGGCCGCAGAAGCTATGCAAGAGCCAAAGTTCAAAGAGTCTCATTTAAGCTCAAAATGAAATGCGGACCGCACAATAATTGTGCGGCCGCAGAAGTCAGCTACGCGGCCACATTTTCAAATTGTGCGGTCCGCAGAAGAGCCCTGTGCGGCCGCACCAAAAATTGTGCAGACCTTAGAACATGAGAGATGCGGTTGCAATCCAGAATTGTGAGGCCGCTAAGTCGACTCCTGTCAAGACTGAA
Source organism: Nicotiana paniculata (assembly GCA_005239505.1). Taxonomy (NCBI): domain Eukaryota; kingdom Viridiplantae; phylum Streptophyta; class Magnoliopsida; order Solanales; family Solanaceae; genus Nicotiana; species Nicotiana paniculata. Next base: position 1,371 of record MDKI01016839.1, on the reverse strand, counting down.
GAGATGTTCGGACCACACATGGAATTGTGCGGCCGCAGAACCTCTGAAAGGTCATTTTTGTCCGAAAATTTCAGCTTTGTATAAATAGACTACTTTCACGAAGTTAGGGCAACTTTTTAATATTGAAAGTGTTGTAGGCGTTTTTCCTTACCTCTTTAGGCAACTATAGCTTACTTTGGTGACTTAACATTGGATTTTTATCTTTTAATCTTGCAATATGAGTGTTATCATCTTTTCTTCTCTATTTTCTTCTATACCCATTATGAGTAGCTAGATTTTTAGCTAGGGTTGTGACTCAAGCCTAGTATGTAAACCTAATAGGTGTTTGATTTATGGCTTGTTTATGGTTGGGTGTTTATTATTTAGCCTTGTTCTTGCTTTTAATTGTAGAGTTAATGGTTGCAAATTTTAGTTCATGCCTATTTGAGTTGGTCTCTACTTGAGAAAAAGAGACTTAGTCTAGAAAAACTTGGCTAACAAGAATTTTGGGTAAAATCAAGAGATTGATAGTCCCAATTAAAGAGTTGAATCTAGAGATAGTAAAACCCGACTTGAGCATTTTATCAAGTGTCTTGTTCAATACCCATTTGGACTTGAAAAAGCCAAATTGGGCAAAATCACTCTCTTATCGAGATGTATTGAGTGGGTACTTGAGTGTTGATAGCTATAATACACCTTGACTAACAAAACAAACTTTAAAGTTTATAACCCGTTAGGCAAACACCTAGGTGAAGGTCATATCCCTAGGCCTTTTTATTGTCACGACCCAAATTCCCAACCCACGGGATCGTGATGGCGCCTAACACAATACTTGCTAGGCAAGCCAATGTTAGAAATTTAATTAACCATTTTCTCTTAAAATTTACCTATATATAACAGAACAATTTAAAGATAAATTGAATCTAATATTTCCTAATAAGTAACTCCATGAATAATAATAATAACCGAATCAATAAGTCGAACCTCGAACTAAATATATATAACCATAAGCCTACCCAGGGTCTGCTGTCACAATTCATGAACTCCTAAGAATACTACAAATAATGAACTGAAATAAGTATATATGTCTGTTTCGAATGAAATAAAACAACTAAATAGTGTAGAGAAGACTTTAGGAGTCTGCGAACGCCAGCAGATCTACCTCTTCTCTCCAATGAAAATGCACAGCAACTAAAATTTCCTAACTCTGGCCGGTACCTGGATCTGCACAAAAGTGTACGGAGTGTAGTATCAGTACAACCGACCCCATGTACTGAGTAAGTGCCGAGCCTAACCTCGACAAAGTAGTGACGAGGTTACGGCGGGGAATTAACAATATAACCTGTGAACAATATAAAATAAAGCAAGAAATAATAATAATAATAAACTAAA
>MDKI01121272.1:0-51582 GCA_005239505.1 Nicotiana paniculata | reverse complement strand
TACGATATCTGGACTTAAAATCCTATATTACTTGTCGACCACGTACACTTGCGTGTGCATTAGAAAAAAAACTCAACAGTTTTTATCTCGCATATAGTAGGCTTGATGGAGCAATAAAATCAGGGGCAATGCTGCCTGTTTTATTTTTAGGATCGAGTTATCGTCTGAGATACATGATATACTAGCGCCATCTAAGTTGTACATGTATTTCTTTGTTATAGGGTTGGCGCGCTAGTTGTCGTATAAGCTTGTTGTTGAGTTTCATTGACGACTTGAGGAATGTTAAGGCTATCCCTTCTTTCCTTTTGGCATGATCCATATGATACAATGAAACAAGCAAGCACGCAACTTTCACAAATAATTCTACTCTTAGAAGTATTAGGGTTGCCTATGTTCTCGATTCCCCTGTGCCCTACTATCATATCTTTTATTCATGGATCTCAGACAATATCAGTGTCACAAGTGCACGTGCAAACTAGTAGAATATACAAAATCACATACATTACTATATGTAGTAAGATAGACAGAAAAATAAATACAACAAAGAAGAGACTCCGGCTGCTGGAGAATGGAGCATAGGGTCACCACTAAGTCTCCGGTAGGGGGGTATGCACGTGACTGTCCACCAGATGCACCTGTCTCAGATCCTGCACGATTAGTGCATAAGTGTAGCATGAGTTCACAAACAACATGTACCCAGTAAGTATCTAGTCTAACCTCAAAGAAGTAGTGATGAGGGATCGACATTGACACTTACTAAGGGTCAATAACTAAAATATAGAAATCATAAGTAGGCATCAAATACGGCAATATTTAACACATAAGAACCACCAAGTAATTTCAAGTCTCAGATCAAGAAGAAATATCAAGTATAATCGGACTCCGAGCAATATCACGCATGATTTGGCGAGGTCATACGGCCCGATACAGAATAGTGAGTACAGTGCCGAGGGTCGACTGGCGCAAACCATAGATTCATATAATATATTATCGAGGCGTTCGGCTTGATCCACGGGAATAGAGAATACGCTATAATCTTCAATTAACGACTACTACATAGTAATAATACTCGAAGAAGGCCTAAATTCTGCTAACAATCATGTATTCCGCCAAGACTCAAAGTAATGAAGCTCAATATTTAAAATCCTTTATCCAATTTCAATTATAAATTTAGATAATTAAACTAATATGTGGGAATAAAATAATACAAGTAATACATGGTAGAGTCCTAAATCTACCCGGACATAAGCATGATTTTATCTACGTATGGATTCTCATCAAATCGTGCACATGTAGTACCCACAATTATTAGCAAATAACCATTTATAACACCTACAAGGATAATTCCCTCTTACAAGGTTAGGAAATAGACTTACCTCGTTCCCAATTCCTCTTCCCTGTCACGACCCAAATTCTCCCTCCGTGAATTGTCGTGACGACACCTAGACTCTACGACTAGGTAAGCCTAACACTTTGCGGAAAGGAAATAAAAGCATGAAAATAAACAAATAACAGTAACATTAATCCAAATAAGAAATTGAACGCCGATCGGCATATACAACTATCGATTTCTGAAATGTACAAACACTCCCAAGACCCGGAATACCGTAAGTCACAAACTGCTAAGAATTCTTAACTGTTCTATATATCATTTTCTATAGTAAAGAGGGGAAAATGAACATAAGTAGATAGAGGGGGACTACGAGGATCTGCGGGTGGGGGTAGATGTACCTTGAAGTCTCCGACAGCAGCTACTGCGACTAGTAACAAGGCTGGTGAGATGAACCTGGATCTACACATGAAAAACATGTGCAGGAAAGGGCGTGAGTACACCACAATGGTACCCAGTAAAGGCAAAGCCTAACCTCGGTCGAGTAGTGACGAGGTCAAGTCAAGGACCTACCGGTATATATATATATATATAGTAAAGCAAGGCAGGATGAAATATCGCAGTAAAATAAAGACTAAAATTTAACAGGTCAGAAATCATAGAAGGCAACATCTTAGTACACCGAAATACAATAGGGGATCTCCCGAGATACCGTCTCGTAGTCTCGAATGTAAATGTGCAGGGGAATCTCCGAATACCGATCTGTAGTCCCAAAGTAAATATGAAAGACAAGGGGATCTCCCGGAATACCATTGCGTAAACCCAAAGTAAATATGCAGAATAGGGGGATCTCCCGAAATACCGTTCTGTAGTCCCAAAGTAAATATGCAGAATAGGGGGATATCCCGGAATACCATCCTGTAGTCCCAAAGTAAATATCCAGACCAACCAATAGAATTCAAAAATTACAACACGGAATCCTACAATCCATCATAAGCACAAATTAAGGAAAAACATGTAAATTTACTAAACATGTTGCACGTAGTTCAGATAAATAGTTAAGGCGAGTAGGCATGCTATTCTAGTCTAACACGGTACTACACATGCTGATAAGATTCAAATAAGAAGGGAAAATAGGTTATTACTTAGTAGAAATCGGGTTTTTACAACAATTAGCCCGTGTAAGTACTCTTCACCTCACGTACACGGCGCTCATATATCAAAAACAGTACCAATCCTAAGGGGAGTTCCCCCACACAAGTTTAGGCAAGCCACTTACCTCGAACCAAGATCAAATCAATCCGAAAAAACGCTCTTGCCACGAAATCCGACTCCGAATTTTCCAACAAAAATTAGCCCGTGTACGTACTCATCACCTCACTTACACATCACTCATATATCAAAAACAGTACCAATCCTAAAGGGATTTCCCCCATACAAGGTTAGGCAAGCCAGTTACCTCGAATCAAGCTCAAATCAATCCGAAATAATGCTCTTTTCACAAAATCCGACTCTGAATTGCCCAAATCTAGCCAAAATCAATTACATAGTATAAATACAACTACAAGGAACTAATTTAGGTACTGAAATCAAAACTAAAGCAAGAAATTGGAAATTCACCCCAAAAAGCCTCCCTGGGCCCACGTCTCAGAATCGGGTAAAAGTCACAAATTATGAACACTATTCACTCACGAGTGTAACCATACCAAATTTACTCAAATCCGATACCAAAATCTCGATCAAAACCCCAAAATTCGGCCTAAGAACTTTTCTCAATTTTCCAAAATTTCCACCCCAAATCACTAATTTAATGATGAATGTAAGGACATAATCATGGGAATTAACCAAAACTAGGTAAGAATCACTTACCCCAAACACCCATGGAAGAATCTCTCCAAAAATCGCCTTCTACCGAGCTCCTAATTCAATTTTTGGATATGAACTCAAAACCCTCGTTTTTAAATCTCTTATTCTGCCCAATTATGCCTCATTCGCGAACACTAAAGCACCATCGCATTCGTGAAGCACAAATTGCCTCAGACCAAAATTCCTTTCTACGCGAACGCGATCAACCACTCACGAACGCAAATCTTTACTGACTCTTTTTCTCCCGATCGCGACCGCACCTCCGTGAGCGCGTAGACCAAATGAATGAGTGCCAAGTTACCTCTTCTCCTCTTCGCGAACGCGTTCCCCAACTTGCGCTCGCGATGCACTATACTCCCAAACCTTCGCAAACGCGTCCATTTCTTCGGGAACGCGAAGAAAAAATCCTCCTCAGCCTCTAGGTACACTTTGCGAACGTGAGACCTGCCTCGCGAACGCGTAAGAGGAAACCAGCAACATCAATAATCAGTAGATATCAGCTATCAGTCAAAGGCCAATAATGATCCGTTAACCACCCGAAACTCACCCGAGGCTCTCGGGACCTCTATCAAACCTATCAACAAGTCCCAAAACATCATACGAACTTATTCAAACCCTCAAATCACCTCAAACAACATCAAAACCACGAATTACACATGGATTCAAGCCTAATGAACTTTGAAATTTACAAATTCTACAAATGACGTTGAAACATATCAAATCACGTTCGAATGACCTCAAATTTTACACAAAAGTCAAGAATGACACCACGAACCTACTCCAACTTTTGGAAATCCAATACGACCCTAATATCAAAATTTCCACTGCCATCCAAAATCTCCAAAATTCTATCTTTCGCCAATTCAAGCCTAATTCTACTACGGACCTCAAAATCAAATTTAGGTCGCTCTCCTAACTACAAAATAACCTAACGGAGCTAACAGAACAATTAAAATTCAAATCTGAGGTCATTTATACACAAGTCAACATCCGGTTGACTCTTCCAGCTTGAGCTTCCGATTAAGAGACTATGTGTCTCAATTCACTCTGAAACTACTTCGGACCCGAACCAAGAAACCCGGTAAAACATAACTTAACTGTAAAGCACATAAGAAGCAGAAATGGGGGAGACAGGGCTATAACTCTCTGAACGACCAGTCGGGTCGTTACATCCTCCCCTTCTTTAACAAAAGTTCATCCTCGAACGAGTCCAGAAACATTTTTGGAGTCTCAAATAGGTGTGGGTGTTTTCTCCACATCTCCCGCTCCGTCTCCCAATTGGCCTCCTCCACAGGCTGAACTCTCCACTGCACCTTCACTGAAGCTATATCCTTTGGCCTCAACTTCTGAACATGCCTCTCCAAAATGGCCATCGGCTCCCCCTCATAAGTCATATCACCATCCAACTGAACCGTGATGAAATCCAAAACATGTGACGGATCACCGATATACTTCCAGAGCATAGAAACATGAAATACTGGATGCACACTCGACAAGCTAGGTGGCAAGGAAAGCTTGTAAGCCGCCTCCCCTATCCTCTGAAGTACCTCAGGAGGCCCAATGAACTGGGGGCTCAACTTGGTCCTCTTCCCAAACCTCATAACACCCTTCATGGGTGATCCTTTAGCATAACCTTCTTCCCAACCATGAAAGACACATCACGGACCTTCCTGTCCGCATAGCTTTTCTTCCTGGACTGCGGCGTGCGAAGCTGCTCCTGAATCAATTTCACCTTGTCTAATGCATCCTGGACCAAGTCTGTACCCAAGAACCTAGCCTAACCCGGCTCAAACCATCTCACCAAAGATAAAAATCGCCTCCCATATAAAGCCTCGTATGGAGCCATCTGAATGATCGACTGATAACTGTTGGTATATGCAAACTCCGTGAGCGGCAGAAACTGGTCCCATGAATAGCCAAAATCAATGACACGAGCGCGTAACATGTCCTCCAATATCTGGATAGTACGCTCGGACTGTCCGTCCGTCTAAGGGTGAAAGGTTATGCTCAACTCAACCTGAGTATACAACTCTCGTTGCACGGCCCTCCAAAACTGTGATGTATATTGTGTATCTCTATCTGAAATGATAGAAATTGGGACACCACTAAGGAGAACAATCTCTCGGATGTAAATCTCAGCCAACCGCTCTAAAGAGTAAGTAGTACCTACTGGAATGAAGTACGCTGACTTGGTCAGCCGATCCACAACCATCCAAATAGCGTCAAACTTCCTCGAAGTCCATGGGAGCCCAGCTACGAAATCTGTGGTGATCTACTCCCACTTCCACCCTGGGATATCTAACCTATGAAGCAAGCCACCCGGTCTTTGATGCTCGTACTTAACATGCTGACAGCTGAGACACCGAGCCACAAACCCAACTATATTCTTCTTAATCCTCCTCCACCAATAGTGTTGTCTCAAATCCTCTATTCGCAGCACCCGAATGGATGGACCACCGCGAGCTATGGGCCTCCTCAAGAATAAACTCCCGCATCCCATCCACATTGGGCACAAATATCCTACACTGCATCCTCAACATGCCATCATCGCTAATAGTCACATCCCTAGCATCACCTCGCCGAACCTTGTCATGAAAGACCTAATACGATCATAAAGAGAAGACCTAGAGACCACGCAAGACAATACCCGTCTCGGCTCCGAAATATCCAATCTCACAAACTGGCTAGATAAGGCCTGAACATCCAATGCTAAGGCTCTCTTTGTTGATGGACGATATGTTAAACTACCCAAACTCTCCACCTGGTGACTCAATGCATCGGCCACCATATTGGCCTTCCCCGGGTGGTACAAAATGGTGATATCATAATCCTTAAGAAGCTCCAACCACCTCCGCTGTCGCAAGTTAAGATCCTTTTTTTGAAAAGGTGCTGCAAACTCCGGTGATCGGTGTAAATCTCACAAGGCACTCCGTACAAATAGTGCCGCCAAATCTTCAGTGCGTGAACAATAGCTGCTAACTCAAGATCGTGGATAGGATAGTTCTTCTCATGCACCTTCAATTGTCTGGATGCGTAGGCAATCACCCTACCATCCTGCATCAACACCGCTCCAAGACCAATCTGCGAAGCATCATAATATACGGTGTAAGACCTCGAACCTCTAGGAAACACCGGTACTGGGGGTGTAGTCAAAGCTTTCTTGAGCTTCTGAAAGCTCTCATCACACTCCTCTGTCCACCTGAACAGAGCACCTATCTGGGTCATCCTGGTCATAGGTTTTGTAGTAGATGAGAATCCCTCTATGAAACGATAGTAATACCCCGTCAAACCAAGAAAATTGCGAATCTCTATAGGTGATGACGGTCTAGGCCAACTTTGCACTGCCTCCACCTTCTTCAGATCTACCTTGACCCCATCACTTGATACTACATGACCCAAGAAGACCGCTAAGTCTAGCTAAAACTCACACTTAGAAAATTTTGCATACAACTTCTTTTCTCTCAAAGTATGAAGCACAGTCCTCAGGTGCTACTCATGATCATCCCGAGTCTGGGAGTACACCAGAATGTTGTCAATAAACAAAATGATGAAGGAGTCAAGATAAGGCCGAACAGACTGTGCATCAAATTCATAAAGGTTGTTGGGGCATTGGTCAGCCTGAAAGAGATGACAAGCAACTCAAAGTGACCATATCTTGTCCGGAAAGCAGTCTTCGGGATATTTGGCTCCCGAATCTTCAACTGATGATAGCCTGAACATAAGTCAATCTTGGAAAATACCCTGGCACCCTGTAACAGATCGAATAAGTCATCAATGTGAGGCAATGGATACCTGTTGTAATGACCCGACCGGTCGTTCCATGAGATTAGCCCTGTTTCCCATGTTTCTACTTTATCATATATTTCTTAGCCTATTTATTTTGTTTTGGGTCAGTTGGGTCAGGTTGGGAGTGGTCGTGGTGAGAACTGAGACACTTAGTCTCTTAAATTAGCTTAATAGTTAAAAAGTCAATGGGAGTTGACTTATTGGTAAACAACCTCGAATGTGGATTTTATGGCTCGGATAGCTTCGTTAGGTTATTTGGGACTTAGGAGTGTGTTCAGAATAAAGTTGTGATGTCTGGAGTAGAATTAGGCTAGAATTGGCGAAAGTTAGTTTTTGGCGATTTCCGGTCGGCAGTGGAAATAGGCTATCGGGGTGGGAGTGGAATTCCGGAAGTTAGAGCAGGTTCATAATGCCATTTTTGATATGTGTTCGAATTTTCAGGTCATTCGACGTGTTTTGGTTTGTTTCAGCGTCGTTGGCGGAATTTAGAAGTTTCAAAGTTCATAGGCTTGAATTTGATGTGATTTTTGGTGTTTTGCGTTATTTTTGGTGTTTCGAAGGCTCGAATAAGTTTTAATAAGGTTGTGGGACTTGTTGGTATTTTTGAATGGGGTCCCGTGGGACTCGGGATTAATTTCGGATGCTCAACAGAGGTTTGGGCTTGTAAATTTACAGCAAAGCTTCTGATGGTGCCACTTTACTGGTGTGACCACACCTGCGGATAGGGAGCCGCAGGTGTGACATGCACAGGTGCGGAGTTTGGCAGCTTGTGAAGGGGTCGCAGGTGCGGATAGGTCGCTTTACCTGCAGAAGCACAGGTGCGAAGAGGTATTCGCAGGTGCGGAAGAAGGAGACTTAAGTCAAGTGCGCAGATGCGCACCTAGGACCGCAGGTGCGGGTCCGCAGGTGCGCATAAGTGGTCACAGTTGCGGAACCACTGGCCAAAGAGTATAAGAGGGTGCCTTCGTGAAATTTCACCCATTCTTCACCATTTGTGGACAGTTTGGAGCTTTGAGTAGTGTTTTTCAGAAGAAAATTAAAGTTATCAATTGGGTAAGTTACTTGGACCTCGTCTCTTATGTTTGTGATGATTTTTCTACTGTTAGTTAGGGAGGAAAATGGGTAATTAGAGTTTTGTGATCAAGAGACTTTAAATTGGGAATTTGAAGGGTCATTGGGACTCCGATTTCAGTGTTCTTGGTATGTATAGAATCGTGGGAGGATGAGGACTCTTGTGGTGTTAATTTTATTGCATTCCGAGATGTGGGCCCGGGGGCCGTATTTGGAAAATTTCTGGGAATTGTGCCTAATTTTTATATAATCGATTGGGGTTCGTCTCCCTAGCATATTTTGTTGTTATTGATCTGATTTGTGATAGATCATGAGCATTTGGGAGCCGATTCGAGGGGCAAGAGTACCGTAGAGTAGCTTTTGGGCTCTTTTGAGGTAAGTAACGATTGTAACTCTAAACCTGAGGGTAAGAAACCCTGGTATTTGATATTGCTTTGGTAAATGAGGTGACGCACATGCTAGGTGATGAGCTTATGGACGTGCACCGATAGGGATTGAGACTTGGTCCATCCCGTAGCGACTATTAAGCTGCGTATTGGATTTGAAACCTTACGATATCCTGTATTTTAGAAATTTATACTTGTTTATGGCCTGTGAGCCATGTTTGGGGCCTTGTGCCGACCTATTTAGACCCTCAGATGTACTTTTACACTATTCTTACACTATCCTGATGGAACAATTGTGAACTCAGTAATGTTTTCTACTTGTTGTTATTCTCACTGTTATCACACGGTTTTGAAACTCTGAGAAGTATTTTGGGCTGAGTCCCATGAGTTGAGATGAATTGCTCTAGTGTCTTGTGAGGATGACTGAGTGAGACCGAGGGTCGAGTATGTGAGGATAGTTATGGATCGGGCTGCACGCCGCAGCAATATATATGTAATGATACCGAGAGCCGAGTATGTGAGGATAGTTATGGATCGGGATGCACGCCACAGCAATATATATGTAATGAGGCCGAGAGCCGAGCATGAGAGGATAGTTATGGATCGGGTTGAACGCCGTAGCAATAGATATGTTATATATTACATATGGATCGGGCTACACACCGCATCAATATAGATTATATATTATGTGTGGATCGGGCTGCACGTCGTAGCAATATACATTATATATGGGTCGGGCTGCACGCCGCATCAATATATATATTGGATCGAGTTGCATGCCGCAGCGATATAGCGCTTGGGCTGAAGGAGCCCCTCCAGGAGTCTGTACACCCCCAGTGAGCGCAGTCGACTATTATATAGATTGGGACGCACGCCACATCGTATATTATATGGATCAGGCTGCACGCCGCAGCGTATGTTATATGGATCGGGCTGCACACTGCAGCAATATACCTTATATATGGATCGGGCTGCATATATATACGTATTAGATCGGGTTGCATGCTGCAGCAGTTGTTATATGGTACCTGATGAGTGAGAGTGTTGAGTGTGAGCATTAACTTATGAGAGTAGAGTCACGAGTGACTAAGAGGCTTGCCCAAGAGGCTTTAATTGTGAGCAACATTGTGCCCAAGTGGCTGATATTTTTATGAAACTACTGTTTTCACTATTCTTTACACTTAGCCTCTTGATAAATGTTGACTAATGTTTCATACAAGTTTTAAAAGGGCAAATTGGTATTTTTGTAAAATCTTTGGTAAATGTGGAATCTTGACTTGATCTATTACCTTTACTGGTACTTATTTTTATGAAACTGTAAAGTTTAAATGCTCGTCAATGCACTCATGTTTTTAGATACTTTGGTTACTTACTGAGTTGGCGTACTCACGTTACTCCCTGCACCTTGTGTGCAGATTCAGGTTCCAGGGCAGAGCAATGGTTGAGCTACCCCATTTGGAGCATTGTTCGGAGATTGTGAGGTAGTTGTTCGGCGTCCGCAACCTACTCTTTCTCTTTCATACCCTAACATTCTACCTTACTTCCCAGACTTATTGTAGTAGAGGATTTCTATTAGAGTGTATCACCTCTTAGATGCTCATGGCGGTTGACTCCAGATGTTGGGGCTGTGTTTAGATGTGCTTATCATTTTTATTATTTTGAAATGCTTAAGAGACATAATTATTATGAAAAATTCAGATATTTGATGTGTTAAATGGAAAAGCATTTTATTATTTTCAGGGAATTGGCTAGCCTAGTATCACGATAGGCGCCATCACGGCCAGTTTAGGCTTGGGGTCGTGACAAGTTGGTATCGGAGCGCTAGGTTACAAGCACTCAACGATCATGAGAAGGTTTAGTAGAGTCTTGTGGATTATACGGAGACATCTGTACTTATCTTCGAGAGGCTATACAACCCTTAGAAAAATCTCACAGTCTTGAATTCTTATCGTGCGAATCCATTTTATTCAGGTAAGAGTGTAACTCTTGAATTCCTTCCATGTATTTGAGCGCGCACGAGAGCGCTTGGAATCAGCTGTGGATCGACGGCTTGAGGCTTCCATGGATGAGATGTGATTTTGGCATGTTGGTAATAGGCCAGTCTGGAGGACTTGAGGCCGGATTCATTCTGTGTCTTGAGTGCTAAGATTTCTATTGTGTGTGTCGTGCATTTAGGGACTTATACGTCTGTTGGTGTCCTTATTGACGGGACCTTGTAACTGGATGTCTATGTGATGAGTGTTATTTGATGGTTAGATGTGTTCACACTGTTGATTTGTGACAAAAGGATTGGCTGGAAATGATGAAAGAACTATTGAGTGTTTTACTTCTGTCTGGAGTTGGCACATGGCCTCGAGTCGTGAGTGTATAGGAAGACCTCTTATGTTGTTCAGTTGTGGAGTGAAGCGAATCCTTCTGTTGTGTTATGAGTTCCTGGTGATGTCTTTTGGGCTGATCATTTCCCAGTAACGTTCATGTATCTGATTAATGGTGTATTCCAGTCGTATTAGCACTCATTTGTTATTGTATTCATTGAAGGCATCCTGGCGTATACGCGTAGCCAGGGGTAGCATACTTAGTATTTGAGGGTGGTATTATAAGGATTCAGGGAGGAGAAGCTCTATTCAAAGTTCTCCAAGTGTGAATTTTGGATCGGTTCAGTAGAACTCTTAGGACACGTGGTGTCCAGTGAGGGTATCCATGAGGTCAGACGAGTGTGGATAGAGCTTCCAGAAGCTCAATATTTCCTTTGACCTCGGCTCTAGTGTTGGTTCTACCATCAGCTTCAGATTCTTATACCGCGTATTGTGATGCCTCGAGGGTAGGCATTGTTGTGTTTAGATGTAGAAGGGTGTAGTGATTCTGTGATAGTTATGGTCTTCGGAAGTGTATAGAGAGATACCATGTTTGAGGCTAAGCCGGTACGGGTATATCCTACGGGTTGTCCTGGGGTTTGTGATCCTTATGTTCTTCTGTAGTAAGTTCTATTCTACTAGTAAACGATATATGTTGTAATTGAGTTTAGATCGGTTGTGGAAGTTGGCATGACTATTATAATGGTGAATGCGAGATTTGCAGATGACTTGAGTTGTTAGACGGGTTGTGTTATTATGGGCATTGTGAGTTTTTTTTTATCTTGATCGTTGTCTTTGAGCCAAGTGGGGTAGTGTGTTAATGAAAAGTTGATTATACGATTATATGTTGTATTGGTTTCAGTTCGAGGTATATTGGTAAATCAGTTATGACCTGCAGATGTGGGGTTTGGGAATGACTCGAGTAATGGAAATTTCTTCGATATAGGTTGTAATGTACTCCACTGGATAAATGGGTTCTATTGAATGATTGAGAGGTAATTGTAAAATTTGTAGTATGTGCAGTGTATGGACTTGTTTGTGGCTCCAAGTGAGTGGATGACTTTCCTAGTATGTAGTGTGCAAACGGGTCAGGTCGATTTTGTCTAATTGGTCAGTGTAATTCAGATTTACGTTGGAGGGTATCAGGACTTGTGGCAATTCTACATTATCATGGATTCTACATCTCAATATCAGGAAAATGAAGGTAATGGCTTTAGATTTGCAGGAAGTCTCTACAGGGTAAGTATTTTGAATGTGATACTATTGGGATATTTGAGAGAGTATCAGGAAGCTTACGAGCTTTAGACGGTACAACTTTATGCTTGGGACTCGTGTGGTGAGTCTGGGTTGAGAATCGCAATATTATGGCAAGGAAAAGTATCAATTCGAAGGTAAGTCAAAAGGAACTTAGATTAATAGGACAACTTGGTAGTAGGTCGGATCGGCAGGGTAATGGATATGGTTAGCTCTTTGGGTGTTTATGAGGTAATGAGGTTTCACATGTGTTTCTTCGCAATGCTCTTGAATTTTGGTGACCTGCATAGCTTGGTTGAGTTCAAAGGATTCAGTCTTGATGGTTTGGTGTTGTACAATGGGATTCGGATAGTTCTAATGGTTTCTATCACGGTTAGTGGTGCATACTTCCTACTGGCATGAAGAGCTTGTGGTGTATAGTGATTTTTCTCATTAGATGGGATCAAATGAACAATTCCTTGGCTAGTTGAGTACGTAGTTGCTTATGGCTCGGAAGGGATTATAAAGTTCTCATATTTATCATAGGATGGCAGGGTGTATGCAGTACGTTGTGTAGAGTTGAGATCTGCATTTGTTAGGTCACGGTTCAGTTCTAGAAGGAAGGTCATAAATTCCTGGGCAGTTTCAGATGACTGGGTAGATGATATCAGTAATTGGTGCGTTTTGTGACTTCGGGACTGAGAGTTATCATAAACAGGTTATCTTGTGGCGGTGAACTGTGAAGATGCGAGAAAAGCTAGTCAGATGTTAGTATGTACCATGGTTCAGTCATTGTGAACTTTCGGTGAGTTATCTATCTGTTGTGGGTGACCAGAGTTGATGTAGGGTTATTGGTAGGCCCGTATGAGTATGTGTTCTGCACCGGGTCGGAATTGCTGACTCCAAATTGATATTGTTGAGGGATGTACCATTCGATTGTCATTGAGTTTATTCATATTCTGGTGATCTACGAGTTACCTTTCGGTGTTGCGAGGAGCGGTGATTGTTAGTTATATGCACTTATGGTGCGAATTTAATTGGGCTTTATATCGAGATCTGAGTAAGGTAAGTAATTGGGTATTGCGAGGTTGAGACGTACTGGTTATGTTCTTTCTGATTCGTGTGCCATGGTATCGTCCGATTTACCCGTGGTTATGGCAATGCATTTTGAGTACTTGATGTCAAATTTTGAATGGTTATTGATTTTGATCCAGGTGGCTTATAGTATTTCATGTGGGCCAGCGTTTGGATGGGATCTCACAATGTAGCGGAGATTATGTAGGGGTATGACCATTGGTATTGGATTCGTGTGTATTGATTTTTGTGATGTGTATCAGGCTTTTAGCATGAGGTTGTGATGGTAATTGTTAATGGCAGGATAATCCTCTCGTGTGAATCTTTCATATAATTTGATTACTTTGGGATGTTGTTATTGAGTGCACGCCTCGAATTGTATCGATGTGTCATGTCATCAGAGTGGTCGTGTTAGATGAGAAGAGGTCATTGGACCTAGAATGAATATTGTTAGAATTGTCTACAACATAGTTGGAAGGATAAATATCGGGAGTCGGCTCAAAAATCTGTTATACTTCCTGTTTGGGAAGGGGGATATTCATATCTGACTGATCGGACGAATGGCTACTAGTTTCTACGTGTTTCTTTCATCATCGGCGGTATATGAAAGTGTTAGAGCGAGGCATTTCTTGATAAGAGGTTATGTACCAGCATTGGGTTGTTTGGAGCAATTATTGTGGTTAAGAGTTATCGCTATGAGTGTTCGAGTCATGTGGTATACTATGTGATTACATCTTGGGTTACGGATATGGCTTGATACAGCGTGTTCAGACCTCTTCAGTTGATAGTTGTGGAATTTTGATCTTGTGAATTATTTCAGAGGTGGGAATTTGGTTCTAAGGTTTATGGGTCAAGATTGTCTCATTTCGAAATTTCAACTGTGTTGTGATATTGGACCTATATGGGATAGGGTGACGTGGGATCACCCCCGGGTATGTGCATGCTGAGGTTACAGAGCATTTTGATGGTGTTGGAGAACAACTCCTGGCACGTTCGAGGACGAACGTATTTTTAAGTGGGGGAGGATGTAACGACCCGGCCGGTCATTCTGTGAGATTAGCCATGTTTCCCCTGATTCAGCTTTATCGAATGTTTCTTAGACTTATAATGTGTTGGATCGGTTCGTTTGGGTTCGGAGTGGTCGTGGTGAGAACTGAGACACTTAGTCTCTTAAATTAGCTTAATAATTGAAAAAGTCAACTAAGAGTTGACTTATTGGTAAATGACCTCGGAATGTGGATTTTATAGCTCGGATAGCTTTGTTAGGTGATTTTGGACTTAGGAGTGTGTTCGGAATGAAGTTTTGATGTCCGGTGTAGAATTAGGCTTGAATTGGCGAAAGTTAGTTTTTGGCGATTTCCGGTCGGCAATGGAAAATAGGCTTTCAGGGTCGGAATGGAATTCCGGAAGTTGGAGCAGGTTCATAATCTCATTTTGGATATGCGTGAAAATTTTCAAAACATTCGGACGTGTTTTGGTTGGTTTCGGCATCATTGGCGGAATTTAGAATTTTCAAAGTTCATAGGCTTGAATTTGATGTGATTTTTGGTGTTTTTGCGTTGTTTTGGGTGTTTCAAAGGCTCGACTAAGTTTGAATAAGGTTGTGGGACTTGTCGGTATTTTTGGTTGGGGCCCCGAGGGGCTCGGGATTGATTTCGGATGGTCAACGGAGGTTTGGGCTTGTAAATTTGCAGCAAAGCTGCTGCTGGTGCCACTGTACTAGTGTGGCAGCACCTGCGAATAGGGAGTCGCAGGTGCGATGGCCGCAAGAGCGAAGACCATGCGCAGGTGCGGAGATTGGCAGCTTATGAAGGGGTCGCAGGTGCGGATAGGTTACCGCACCTGCGGAAGCGCAGGTGCGAAGAGGTAGTCGCAGGTGCGGAAGAAGTAGACATAAGTCAAGTGTGCAGATGTGCACCTGGGACCGCAGGTGTGGGTCCGCAGGTGCGTATAAGTGGCCGCAGGTGCGGAACCACTGGCCAGAGAGTATAAAAGGGTTCCTTCGTGAAATTTCACCCATTCTTCACCATTTGTTGACGGGTTTGGAGCTTTGAGCAGTGTTTTTCATAGGAAACTGAAGTTATCGATAGGGTAAGTTACTTGGACTTCGTCTCTTGTGTTTGTGATGATTTTTCTACTGTTAATCATGAAATGGGTAGGAATTTAGGGAGGAAAATGGGTAATTAGGGTTTTATGATCAAAAGACTTTAAATTGGGAATTTGAGGGGTCATTGGGACTCCGATTTCAGTGTTCTTGGTATGTATAGAATGGGAGGATGAGGATTCTTGTGGTGCTAATTTTATCGAATTCAGAGACGTGGGCCCGGTGGCCGGATTTGGCAAATTTAAGGAATTGTGCATAATTTTGATAGTTTTCCATTGGGGTTCGGCTTCCTAGCATATTTTGATGTTATTTATCTTATTTGTGATAGACTCGGAGCATTTGGGAGCCGATTCAAGGGGAAAGAGCACCACGGAGTAGTTTTTTGGTTGTTTTGAGGTAAATAACGATTGTAACTCTAAACCCGAGGGTAAGAAACCTCGGTATTTGATATTGTTTTGCTAAATGAGGTGATGCACATGCTAGGTGACGAGCGTGTGGGCGTGCACCGATAGGGATTGAGACTTGGTCCCCCCCTCCCCCCCTCCCCCGTAGCGACTATTAAGTCGATTATTCGATTTAAAACCTTACGATATCCTTTATTTTAGAAATTTATACTTGTTTATGGACTGTGAGCCATGTTTGGGGACTTGTGCCGACCTGTTTAGACCCTCAGAGGTACTTTTACACTATTCTTACACTATCCTGATGGAACAATTGTGAACTCAGTCATATTTTCTACTTGTTGTTATTTTCACCGTTATCACACGGTTTTGAAACTCTGAGAAATATTTTGGACTGAGTCCCGTGAGTTGAGATGAATTACCCGAGTGTCTTGTGAGGATGACTGAGTGAGGCCGAGAGCCGAGTATGTGAGGATAGTTATGGATCGGGCTGCACACCGTAGCAATATATATGTAATGAGGCCGAGAGCCGAGTATGTGAGGATATTTATGGATCGGGCTGCACGCCGCATCAATATATATGTAGTGAGGTCGAGAGCGAGTATGTGAGGATAGTTATGGATCAGGCTGCACGTCGCAGCAATATATATGTAATGAGGCCGAGACCCGAGTAAGTGAGGATAGTTATTGATCGGGATGCATGCCATATCAATATTTATGTAATGAGGTCGAGATCCGAGTATGAGAGGATAGTTATAGATCGGGATGCACGCCTTAGAAATAAATATGTTATATATTACATATGGATCGGGTTGCATACCGCAGCAATATAGATTATGTATTATGTATGGACCGGGCTGCACGCCGCAGCAATATACATTATATATGGGTCGGGCTGCACGCCGCAGCAATATATATGTTGGATCGGGCTGCACGCCGCAGCGATATAGCACTTGGGCTGAAGGAGCCCCTCCAGGAGTCTGTACACCCCCAGTGAGCGCAGTCGACTATTATATGGATCAGGTTGCACGCCGTAGCGTATGTTATATAGATCGGGTTGCGCGCCACAGCAATATACCTTATATATGATCGGGCTGCACGCCGCAGCAATATATATATATATATATATATATATATGTATATTAGATCGAGCTGTACGCCGCAACAGTTGTTATATGGTACCTGATGAGTGAGAGTGATGAGTGTGAGCATTGACTTATGAGAGTAGAGTCACGGGTGACTAAGAGGCTTGCCCGAGAAGCTTTAATTTTGAGCTACACTGTGCCCGGGTGGCTGATATTTTTATGAAACTACTGTTTTCACTATTCTTTACACTGAGCCTCTTGATAAATGTTGACTAATGTTTCATACAAGTTTTAAAAGGGCAAACTGGAGTTTTTCTAAAATCTTTGGTAAAGGTGGACTCTTGACTTGATCTATTACCTTTATTGGTACTTATTTTTATGAAACTATAAAGTTTAAATGCTCGTCATACACTCATGTTTTTAGATACTTTGGTTACTCACTGAGTTGGCGTACTCACGTTACTCCCTGCACCTTGTGTGCAGATTCAGGTACCGGGGCAGAGCAATGGTTGAGCTACCCCATTTGAAGCATTGTTCGGAGATTGTGAGGTAGCTGCTCGGCGTCCGCAGCCTACTCTTTCTCCTTCCTACTCTGACAATTTACCTTACTTCCAAGACTTATTGTAGTAGAGGATTTGTATTAGACTATATCACCTCTTAGATGCTCATGACGGTTGGCTCCAGATGTTGGAGTAGTGTTTAGATGTGCTAATCATTTTTATTGTTTTGAAATACTTAAGAAACAGAATTATTATGAAAAATTCGGATATTTGATGTGTTAAATGGAAACTAATTTTATTATTTCAGTGAATTGGCTAGCCTAGTATCACGATAGGTGCCATCACGGCCAGTTTAGGTTTGGGGTCATGACACCTGTTCTTCAATGTAACTTTCTTAAGCTGGCGATAATCAATACACACACGCATAGAACCATCCTTTTTCTTCACAAACAAGACAGGAGCACCCCAAGGTGACACACTGAGGCGAATGAAGCCTTATCAAGCAACTCCTGCAATTGCTCCTTCAACTCCTTCAACTCAGGAGGAGCCATACAGTAAGGATGAATAGAGATGGGTTGAGTGCCCGGCAACAAATCAATGCCAAAATCAATATCTCTGTCGGGCGGCATGCCCGGAAGATCAGCTGGAAACACATGTCGGAAATCCCTCACTACTGGAACTGACTCAACTGTAGGTGTGTCAATACTGACATCTCTCACATAAGCTAAATACGCGTCACACCCCTTCTCAACCATTCGTTGAGCCTTAAGAAATGAAATAACCCTGCAGGGAGTATACTCTAAGGTACCCCTCCACTCTAATCATGGTAAGCCTGCATAGCCAGCGTCACGGTCTTAGTGTGACAATCAAGAACATCATAATGGCGCGACAACTAGTCCATGCCCAAGATAACATCAAAATCTACCATTCTAAGTAATAATAAACCAGCTCTGGTCTCAAAACCACTAAGAGAAATCAAATATGATCGATATACACGATCCACAACAAGAGAATCTCTCATAGGAGTAGATACATAAATAGTGGAACTCAAAGAATCCCGAGATACGCCCAAATGTGGAGCAAAATAAGAAGACACATATGAATATCTAGAGCATGGGTCAAATAATACCGACGCATCTCTATGACAGACTAGAACAATACCTGTAATGATAGAGTTGAAGCAACTACCTCTGAACGAGCCGGAAGAGCATAATACCTAGCTTGGCCCCCCTCTAGGGCGACCTCCCCGACCTCCACCTCGAGCTTGATGAGCAGGTGGGGCGGTAGCTGGTGCTGGAAGTATGACCAGAGGACCTGGTGGAGCACGTGGTGGCTAAGAAGTCTGTGGAGGTGCACCCCTCCTAAGTCTGGAGAAATCCCTTACCATATGGCGAGTATCACCACACTTAAAACAACGCCTCGGAGGATGCGGCTGTTGTGACTGGATTAGGCTAGGTTTGTTGGACTGGCCGCTAATAGCACCCCGAGAAGGAGGCATATTAGATACTGACGGTGCATAATAAGGCTCTTGGGGCCTGGAATGAGCTGGAACACAACTGGCAGCTGGAAAAGCTGAATGAACAGGGCAAATCACATAACCCCTACCATGGCGAGTTGCTGAGGCACGAACTCTAGAATAATAACCAGTCTCTCGAGACCTCTTGTCCTCTCTCTCCTTTTTGTCCTGGGCAAGCATGCCCTCTACTCTCCAGTCAATACTCACGACCTGCTGTTAGGATATATCCATCTCCAACTCCCTCGCCATACTGGTCTTGATACTGGGGTGGAGTCCCTCAATAAAGCGATGAAACCTCTCCCGAACTCTGGCAACCAAGGCCAGTGCATGTCGAGCCAACTCACTGAAACATATTGCATACTCTAATACAGTCATAGAACCATGGCGCAATTGCTCAAACTCTGTGCGCCATGCATCCCTGCGGCTTTGAGGGACATACTCTCTCAAAAATATATCTGAGAACTGAGTCCATGTGAGTGAGGCTGCCTCATCGGGGCTACTCAGCTCATTAGCACGCCACCCCAAATAGGTTGCTCCTCTATGCCCATAGTACGGAGAATACGATGACACTCCTCCAAAAAAGCCTGAGCATCATTTGAAGCTAATCCGCTGAAGGTACGTGGGTGGTACTTCTTGTACCTCTCAAGTCTAAGTTGCTCCTCCTCATAAGCGGATGTCCTGGTCTCATGCTAAACCAGAGCTATCGGTGGCATAGGAATAAACTCTGGGGCCTGAGCAACCTGGACCCTCTGCTCAGGAGTACGGACTACCAAAATTTGTGCCCCTCCCCCAGCCTGAGATGTGGCGGGAGCTAGCGGGATTACTCCAGCCTGAGCTAAGGTGCTGAACATGCTAATGAACTGGGCTACAGTCTCCTGGAGGGCTGGTGCAGTAATAGGAACCTCCGGTGCCTGCCCTCCAGCTGGAGCTACTGGGGATCCTCTATCGCAGCTTGTGTAGGTGCTCTGGCTGCACCACGTGATCGTCCTCCACCCCGGCCCTATCCTCTGCCTGCTTTAGCAGGGGGCTTGAGTGCCTGATCGTCAGATCTCTCGGTACAGGTCCTCACCATCTGTTGGAAAGAATATAATAGAGGATACTAAAATTTGATGCCAATAACTTGCACGACAAAGAAATCAAGGAAGTATGATTGTTCCTAACAGTTACATAGACTCTCGAAGATAAGCATAGATGTCTCTGTACCGATTCATGAGACTCTAATAAATCAGCTTGTGACTCACGATACCTGTGAAACTAGAGCTCTGATACGAACTTTTCACGACCCAAATTCTCCCTCTGTAAATTGTCGTGACGACACCTAGTCTCTAAGACTAGGTAAGACTAACACTTTTCGGAAAGGAAATAAAATCATAAACATAAACAACTAATAGTAAAATTAATCTAAATAAGCAACTGAATGTCGCTCGGCATATACAACTATCAATTTTCGAAATGTACAAACACACCCAAGACCCGGAACACCTTAAGTCACAAGCTGCTAAGAGGGGGGACTCCAAGGATCTTTGGGCGTGGGAATATGTACCTTGAAGTCTCCGACAGAAGCTACTGCAACTAGTAACAAGGCTGGTGAGATGAACATGGATCTACACACGAAAAACATGTGCAGGAAAGGGCGTGAGTACACCATAACGGTGCCCAGTAAGTGCCAAACATAAATGTGAATGGGGGATCTCCCGGAATACCAATCCGTAGTCACAAAGTATATATGCAAGACAGGGGGATCTCCCGGAATATGGTTCTGTAGTCCAAAAGTAAATATGCAGAATAGGGGATCTCCTGGAACAACGTTTCGCAGTCCCAAAGTGAATATGCAGAACATGGCGATCTCCCGAATACCGTTCCATAGTCCCAAAGCAAATATGAACCCCAAACAATAGAATTCAAAAATTACAACACGGAATCCTACAATTCAACCTATGCACAAGTTAAAGAAAAACAGGTAAATTCACTAAACATGCTACACATAGTTCAGATAAATAGTTAAGGCAAGTAGGCATGCTAGTCTAGTCTAACAAGATACTACACATGCTGATAAGATTCAAGTAACAAGGGAAACCAGTTTATTACTTAGTAGAAATTGGGTTTTGACAACAATTAGCCCGTGTACGTACTCGTTACCTCACGTACACGGCGCTCATATATCAAAAACAATACCAATCCTCAGGGGAGTGGCCCCCCAAAAGGTTAGGCAAGCCACTTACGTCGAACCAAACTCAAATCAATCTGAAACAATGCTTTTACCACGAAAATCCGACTCTGAATCACCCAAATCTAGACAAAATCAATTATATAACATAAATACAACTACAAGGAACTAACCTAGCTACTGAAATCAAAGCTAAAGAAAGAAATTGGAAATTCGCCTCAAAAGGCCTCCTCGAGACCACATCCCGAAATCGGGTAAAAGTCACAAATTATGAACACCCATTAACTCACGAGTCTAACCATACCAAATTTACTCAAATCCGATACCAAAATCTCGATTAAAACCCCAAAATTCGGCCTAAGAACTTTACTCAATTTTTCCCAATTTTCCACCCCAAATCACTAATTTAATGATGAAATTAAGGACATAATCATGGGAATTAACCAAAACTAGGTAAGAATCACTTACCCCAAACACCCACGCAAGAATATCTCCAAAAATCGCATTCTACCGAGCTCCCAAGTCAATTTTGTGATATGAACTCAAAACCCTCATTTTTTGAATATTTTATTCTGCCCAGGTACGCCTCCTTCGCGAACGCGAAATCACCCTCGCGTTCGCAAAGCACAAATTGCCTCAGACCAAAATTCCCCTCTAGGCGAACGCGATCAACCACTTGCGAACGCGAACCTTTACTGACCCATCTCCTTGCGATCGCGACCGCACCTCCACGAACACGTAAACCAAATGAATGGGTCCCCAATTGCCTCTTCTCCTCTTTGAGAACGTGTTCCCCAACTCGCATTCGCGATGCACTCTACTCCTAAACCTTCATGAATGCGTCCATTTCTTCGGGAACGCGAAGAAAAAATCCTCCTCAGCCTCTAGGTACACTTTGCGAACACGAGACTTGCCTCGCGAACGCGTAAGAGGAAACCAGCAACATCAAAAACCAGCAGATATAAGCTACCGCTCAAAGGCCAATAATGATCTGTTAACCACCCGAAACTCACCTGAGGCCCTCGGGACCTCAATCAAACCTACCAACAAGTCCTAAAACATCATACGAACTTAGTCAAACCCTCAAATCACCTCAAAGAACATTAAAACATTAATTACACACGGATTCAAGCCTAATGAACTTTGAAATTTAAAAATTCTACAAACAACGTCGAAACATATTACATCACGTCCGAATGACCTCATAATTTACACACAAGTCAAGAATTACACCACAAACCTACTCCAACTTATGGGAATACAATACGACCCCGATATCAAAATTTCCACTGCTGCCCAAAATTGCAAAAATCTCAACTTTCGCCAATTCAAGCATAATTCTACTACGGACCTCAAAATAAACTTTTGGACGCTCTCCTAAGTCCAAAATTACCTAAAGGAGCTAACAGAACAATCAAAATTGAAATCTGAGGTCGTTAAACACAAATCAACATTCGGTCGACATTTCCAACTTAAGATTCCGATGAAGAGACTAAGTGTCTCAATTCACTCTGAAACTACTCCGGACCCGAACCAACCAAAATGGTAAAATATAACACAGTTGTAAAGCCCAAAAGAAGCAAAAATGAGGGGAAACGAGGCTATAACTCTCAAAACGACTGGCCGAGTCGTTACATTCCCGGTCCACAATTCACAGTAATATCCCCAAATCGGTGCCAAGCAATTCGAAACTAGCCAAAGGTTGTACGAACTAATCAATATATACTCAAAAAGTTATAATTTAACTATTAGAGTAATTACCCAACCCAATTTGAAGGATTCCTAAAATTCACCCCTGGGCCCACATGCTCGGATTCAAGAAATTTTCATAAATAAAATGTTACTCGTAACCTCACGAACACAAATATATAATTTCCACTCAATTCCATAATCTTTTTCATGTTCTAATCCAATTTTTTTCAAAACCTAAGTTTTTCAAGAAAAATCCTGTGATATCAATAATTTATATGCCAAAATCTATCAATAATCCGTGTATTAAACTCACATTAAGTAGTAATACTTGCCTTACACTGCTAGGTGAAAAATCCCTTTCCAAGAGCTCCAAAATCGGCTAACACAAAGTGAAATGAGCGAACAGGGACTCGCGATCGCGAAGGCTTGCCTGACCAAAAATTCACGAACACAACCCCATATTCACGAACGCGAAGGGCAATAGGCCAGCTCACCCCCATACCCAATTTCCTCTACGGATCGCGGGTGCAGGCTCGCGAACATGATGAACAGTGAACAATAGCCTCGCAATCGTGATCTCCTCATTGCAAAGGCATTTCACAAAACTTCCACCAGCCCCATTCCTTCATCGCGAACGCGAGGAAATCTCCGTGTCCACAAAGAAGGAAACTAGAACCAGCAACTCAGCAGTTTTGGACTTAGCTTCGGGCGGTCCGAAATATACCAGAGCCCCCCGGGATCCCGTCACTCTGTACCAATAAGTCCATAAACATAATATGGACCTTTTAGAACCCTCGAAATGAGTAAAACAACATCAGAACCAAGAATCGCACCCGTAAACCAAATTGAATCAACTTATGAGCTTCAAACTTTTCAACTAGCTCTGAACGCATCGAATCATACTTAGACTACTCGGAGTGACACCAAATTTAGCGTACAAGTCATAAATCACCATACGGACATATTCCCGGGCTCGGAATTCCAAACGGACCTTGATAACACCAAATTCTACTTTAAACCAAATTTAAAGAACATGAACCTTCAAAGCGCCAACTTTAAACATTAAGCATCAAAACGCTCCCGAATCACCCAAAACTCGATCCAAACATACGTCCGAGTCCAAAATCATCATACGAAACTGTTAGAACCATCAAATCTCGGTTCCGAGGTTGTTTACTCAAAATGTTGACTCAAGTACTTGGCCATATTGGGCCACTATTTAGGAACTCAGTATTTCGATTTCAACCCCAACCCTTCCAAACCCAAACCAACATTCCCGCAAGTCATAAAATGGTAAAAGCACATATGGGGAGTCTTAATTAGGGTAATTAGGATATATAAAGAAAAATGACTGGTCAGGAAGTTACATTAGAGGAGGTAGGAACTAATCTATTTGCTTGAGGATAAGCAAAGACTTAAGTTTGGGAGAGTTGATAACTGTGAATTTTAACCACTTATTAGTACCTTGTTACTTTAGTTTTGGTCTGAAAGTAGTTACTTTTGTTTCTAAATCTAATGAATTTGTGTAGATTGTAGGAACATTGGATGTTTGGAGCTCAATAGAGAAATCTAACTCAAAAAGAAATATTCCAGCTCAAACATGCAAAAAGGAGAATTGCAAGCAAAGGTGCGGTCTGCGGAAGTAATTATGCGGCTATAGATGATTACGCGGTCTGTAAAAATAGTAGTGCAGCCGCATAAATAGCCCTGAAGCCTAATAAGAGTTTTGTAAAAGTGCAATTCTCACACCAAATTGTGTGGCTGCAAAAGCTGGTCGCACTTCCAGAGTTTGACAATTTCGGAGAAGGTGCGAAAGACCAAGTATGAAGCCTCTTGAAAGTATCAACATAGGCAGTCGCGGAAGCTGAAGTGCAGCCGCAGGTGGAATTATGCTGCTGAAAATTTCTTCCCAGTGCAAGAGAAGAAGAAAGGTAAGGTCCGCACATGGAATTGTGCGACCAAAGAACCTTACGAAAGACATTTTAGTCAGCGAATTTCTGGGCAGTATAAATAGACGGGAAATATTTTTTTAGAGAAAGTTTTGTATTCTTAGTAGCTATAGCGGTTATATTTTACCTTTTTGGGAAAGTAGTGATCAAAATTGAAGAAGACCCATTTATTTTATCTTTTAATTGTAGGTTATGGCTTTAATTACTTCTTCTACTTTATTTTCTATGTCTTCTAGCATGAGTAGCTAGATTTTATCTAGGGTTGTGACCGAACCCTAGTGTGTAAATCTTATGAGTTGTTAATACTAATGCTTGTTTATGATTGGGTGTTGTTTATTTAGCCTTGTTTATGCATTTTATTCAGAATTAATGGTTGCAAATATTTATTCATGCCTATTTGACTTAGTTCTTAATTGAGAAAGAGGAACTAGTCTAGAAAAACTTGGCTAACGATAAATTGAACTAGTTAAGGTGTTTAATACTTTGATTAAAGGGTTTGAACTAGACATTGGGAAAACCTGACTTGGACTCATATCAATTGTTTAGATTTTTACTCATTTGGACTTGAAAAAGTCAATTTAGGCACAATTGCTCTATTACCGAGAGCTATTGAGTGAGTGATTGAGAATTGAGAGTCATAATACACCCGGATATATTGAAGAATCATTAACTTAGTACACCCATTAGGTTTACACGTAGGTAGAGGCTACATCCCTAGGCTATTCCTCAATTGATAAAAATACCAAAAATAATTTACTTTGTATTTGCTTTAATTAGTCTAACTTCTTAGTGTTAAAATTAATTAAAAATCATCCTTTTGTTTGAAAGTCACGTTCTCTCGTCAAGTATATACCGTAACACTGAATTGTAAACTCCCTAAGGAAGACTCTAGTTGGATTTTATTATTGCAATAATAGTTTCCCACTTAATATTTAGTCTGGATTTGGACGTGATCACATGAGCAGTTTGGCATGTTTATTGTCAGTGGATAGCGCATCACTATGGATTTTGTGGTAGGCTTACCACGGGCATTTAGGAAATATGACACAGTTTGGGTTATTGTGGACTAGTTAACTAATTATCCACAATTTATTCTGGTGATGACTTCTTATTCTTTAGAGCGGTTGGCTCAGATCTACATTTAGGAGATTATCCGCATGTACGGTGTGGCCCTTTCCAGCATTTCTGGCTAGAGAACGCAATTGACATTACACTTTTTGAGAGTTATGCAGTGTGATAAGGCATGCGAGTCGAGCTGAGTATCGCATTTCATCCTCAGATGGATGGATAGTCTGAGCGCACTATTTAGAATTTGAAGAACGTGGTGCGAGCATGCTCTATGGATTTCGAGGGTTAGTGGGACTAGTTTTTAAGAGCTATGGCTTCATACGAGGCCTTATATGGGAGGCAATGTCATTCGAAGGTTGGTTAGTTTGAGCCCAGTGAGGCTAGATTGTTGGGCATAGATTTGGTCTGTGATGTTTTGGAAAAGGTTCAAGGGGTTCAGGGCGACTTCGTACAGCTCAGTCCATGAAAAAATGTTATGCAGATCGAAAGGTTCGAGATGTGGCTTACATTGAAGGTGAGAAGGTTCTTCTCCGAGTGTCACTTATTGAAGGGCGTGATTCCATTTGGGAAGAATGGTAAGTTGAGTCTAAGATTTATTGGCCCGTTTGAGAATTTGGAGAGAGCCAAGGAGGTTGTTTATGGTCTTGTATTTCCCCCTAGCCTAGCAGGAGTACATTCGGTATTTTATGTTTCTATGCTTCGAAAGTACCATGAGGATAGGTCACATGTTTTAAACATCATCATGGTGCAGATTGATGAAAATTTGACCTATGAGAAAGAGTCAGTGGCTATTCTAGACCAGCAGGTTCGAAAGTTGAGATCTAAGAGTTTTCCTTATGTGAAAGTGCATTGGAGAACTCAACCGATTGAGGAGGCTACATGGGAGTTCGAGCCCGGTACAAGGAGTAGATACCTTGCACCTTTTTCTAGTCTAGGTACATTTTTATGTAACTACCTGATATGTCATTTTGGGTGCTAACTCATTTTTCTAATTTTCGAGACCTCACGCAGCTTTATTTGATGATGTAAACTTGTGTGCGTGGTCCATATCGCTTTTTGGAAATGTGAAATTTTAAAGCAAATGTAGTTTTTGGATTTAAAAACAACCACAATTGACCAGGGTCAACGTTCTTGGTAAACGACCTCAGATCGATATTTTGACGATTCCGGTAGGTTTGTATGATATTTTGGACGTGTACGCATGTTTGGTTAGCGTCCCGGGTGACAAGAGATCATTTCAGTGCATTATGTGAAAAATTGGAAAATTGAGTTTCAAAGTTGAAAGCTTTGAGTTTAGATGAATATTTGGTGATTTGAGTTAGCCAACGAGTTTTATGATGTTATTACACTTGTGTGAATGTTCGGGTTGGATCCCGAGGGGATGGGTGAGTTTTGGATTGATTTTGAATCATTTTTTGCCTTGTTGAGTTAGCTGTTTTTCTGGTGTATCTCAGTGCTTCACGATCGCGAAGCCTCTATCGCGATCGCGAAGGAGAAATTTGGGACAGGGCAGGTTTTTCTATGCAAACCCAGGAGAAGCTCACGAACTTGAAGGCTTGGGGGGAATGGCCTTCGCGAATGCAACAGCCCTCAAGCGAACGCTTAGGCTTAGGAAATTTGTCGAAGGCAGATGAGGTCTTCATCGCGAACGTGAAAGCGGAGGCTTGGATGAGGTGTTGCCTTTGCGAACGAGGTGCGGATCTCGCGAATGCGAAAGCCAGTCGGCCTATTTACTTCGCGAATGCGAAGATCACCTGATACCCAGTTATATTAAAAACTGAAAATCTGGATTAGACCATCTTTCAAAATATTTTTTGAGACCTAGATCATAGATTGGAGAGATTTTTGAAGATATTTCTATCTTAACTTCATTGGTTAGTGCTTTTCATCTAGTTTTGATTTATTTCAATAAACACCCATCGATTTTTCTCCTTAGATCTAGTAGTTTAAAGGTAGTTTGGGTAGAATTTAGGAGTTTTGTAAAATTGAGATTTAGACCTCAAATTGAGATCAAATTTCGAAACAAATCATATATTCAGGCTCGGGGTGAATGGGTAATCACGATTTGGTCCGACTCTCGGATTTCCACCACGTGGACCCGGATTGACTTTGGTTGAGTTTTTCAATTTAGTTAAATATTGAACTTTTTTCATTTGTGGGTAGCTTCTAGAGCTTGTTTTGAATTTTTTGAACGATATTTGGGGCTAGATTTGATTGGTTTGGATCCTTGTTCTAAAGTAAAAGTCGTGGTTGATTGTTGACTTATTTTTGGAAAGAGGTAAGTGTCGTGGTTAACCTTGACTTGAGGGAACTCGGACTTGATTGTTTTATTTGCTACTTGATTTATGTGTGGGGACGGCATATATGCAAAGTGGCGAGTGTATATGTGTTTTCATGAGTTTAAGCATGCAGGATGGGCTCTTAATTGCTTGTCTTCAGTTACATCTTGCCTTCGTTTATTCCATGTTACTACTTGGTACATACATTAAGTACTACATGTCTTTACTTGTACAATACATGCCTTCATTTGTTACATGTCTGTATTTGTTATATGCTTCCATGTATTCATGACTTATTTCTTGTCCGCATTTTACTTGCTCTGTGCATTTACATGTTATTAGATAGATGCTTATATTTGTCTTATGTCTTCACTTGTTTGTTAGTCTTACTTGCTCCTATTGCACTTTACAATGTATTTTGGATTGTCTTAGAGGATTTATTCTTTTTTTTCCTTTTTTCCTTACGTTGTGAGATACACAGTAGCTGGTTGTAGTGTGTGTGTGTGTGTGTATATATATATTAGTGTGTGTGTGTGTGTGTGTGTGTGTGTGCATGTATGGGGGAATCGGGTTTCACGCCGCAATGATATTGATATTATATTATTTTTGGATCGGGTTGCACGACGTAACGGTATTGATATTATAGTTGAGATTGGGTTGCACACCGCAACGACATTGATTTTGTATATGCGAGCAGGTTGAACGCCGCAACGGTATTGATAATATATATGTGTTTCGGGTTGCACGTTGTAACGAAAAAGTTATACTATGATTACTCTTGGTTGTTGGTTTTGTTACCATATTGTACTGTGAAACTGAGAATTGATGATAAATTGAGGCCCTCTGTTGTGTATTGATTATTCTTGTTTTCATTTTAATTGTTGTTTCTCTATTCTGTTATGTTACATTTTGTATTTTCGTACGTTAAAGTTTCGTCGTTAGTTAATCGATATAGGCTCGAGAATGAGATTATTTTTTAGGTTGTAAGTATTTATGTTATTTATGACAGGTGATAAGTAGTATCGTGAAGGTTAGAGGGTAAACAAATCAAAGAAAATGAGTTTCCTTGAAGATTATCAATTTGGGATAAAATACGGTCCAATCTATAATACCCCGTATTTATGGACTAGTGCCATATAAGATACCACATGACCATGATAGTAAGGTGTATAGAATATGTTAAAAGTGATTAGTATTTTAAGTAAATTAAGATATTATCTAATTATGTTGATAATAGGTTAATTATTGATTTGAGTGGGAAGTTAACAAATTAATTGGAAATTTGTGGATAAATATTTGGTGGAAACACTACCCCTACGTGGCAGTAAGTGAATTATGGATCAAAAACCTAGTGGTGACTCTTTGGCTAGGTGGCTAGGTGGCTAGGTGGCATATTTGGGGGATGTTGGAAAATTAATCTTTATCAAATGGGGCCCAAAACCACTATAATAAGAAACCTTCCTAATTCATTAAAAGGAGGTGGATGAGACCTTCAACAAAGTAACGGATGATAGATTCAACAAAAATTCATATGAAACTACCTAATGCAACAACAACGTGACTTACAATTCTAAGGGAACCTAGTATATCCTTTCTCAAGAATATCATACGGATTTTTTCCTACTTCGATCTCGTCGTTTCGTGTTTTGTCGTGAATGACGTGTGTTAGAGGGATTGTCGGGATAATCGGCTCAGGTATGTTAAAGTTGTCCCTTCGTTCCTTTTGAGTTGATCCATATGATACAAACGAAACGAGTAAATGCACAACTTTCATAAATGTCTCTATTCATAGAAGCACTAGGGGTGCCTATGTTCTTGATTCCCCATGTGTCTTATTATTATGTCTTTTGTTCATGGGTCTCAGAGAAAAAAGTAGTTGATAAATTTTATCTAAAATCCTATTGATCTTATGGCATTCTGAGAAATTTTATTAACTTACTTCTTATGCATTTCATTCATTTATACATGTACATTGACATAGGACCAGATGACGTTATATATATATACGCGTATATTATATGTATATGGGATATGGGAAAAGGTTAGGAGTTATATATGCACCCCCACCTGTCAGTTGGTATACGTTGATGATTTTGCCCATAGAGGCCGGGATGATATGACGGGATGCCCTCAGAGGCTTGATGATTAATTACACATATACCTATGCATGATACAATATTTATACAAACATGCATAACTTTATAAATATTTCAGGATTCACAAAGTTATTTGGACTTACAGGCAGATTCCTTTATTCCATGTTTCTTTTATGTCTTTTATGTACTAATTTTCATGTCTTACATACTCGGTACATCATTCGTACTGACGCCCCTTTTTCTCGGGGCCTGCGTTTCATGTCGTGCAGGTGCAGGTAGACAGGCTAACGGTCTCCCTTTTTAGGATCCTTGATCACCGAGTGTTGGTGTGCTCTACTTGATCTGAAGTTGTTATTAGTTTTGTTACACTATTTTTGTTTGTAGATACGGGTACGACGGGGCCCAGTCTCGTCCTTTGTACAGTTGTACACTCTATTAGAGGACTGTATACAGTCATGTATAGTTGAATAATATGTGACCTTATCGGCTTCTAGTTTTCAATATATAATTGTCTATAGCATCCTTGTTGGCTCGCCCTACCGTATTCCGTATGTATATGTATATATGTATTTTGGACATGTTTTCCTTACGTATGTTATTCACGTGATTCAGCAGTTTATTGACAGATGTTATTCATGACCTACCCTAAATTCATGTTTATATCTTAGACGCATTTTTAGGGGTGTTCGACAGGTAGGACTCGGGCACTCGTCATGGTCCATCCGTTTGGGTGATGACATGTTATTGTTCTCTACATATACTCATACAGGTTTATAGTGAGTATCTTATCATAGCCTTGTCATTACTTCGTCGAGGTTAGGTTCGGCACTTACGGAGTACATGGGGTCAATTGTACCCATATTATACTTTTGCACTTCTTGAGCAGATTCCGTTGTTGGTCCCAGCGACGCAAAGTGGAGATTTGCTCGGATCGTTCGTATCAGGAGACTTGAGGTAGACCTACACAGCGATCGCAGACCCTAAAGTCCCTTCCTTTATTTTACTATTGCATTTCGTTCCAGATAGTTGTATTTTATTTCAGACCCTGTTTGTATTACTTTAGCAGCCCATGCACTTGTGACACCAGTTTCTAGGGTTAGAATAGACAACATTGTTCCCGGATACTTGTATGCCTTTTAAAGTATTACAGTTTTATCTTCTTAATAATCTACCTTTAAAATTGGTAATTGAACAATTGTTTAGCTAATGTTGGCTTGCTTAGCAAGAGGATGTTAGGCGTCATCACAGCCCCATGGTTGGTATTTCGGGTCGTGACAGTCCAAATCCAAAATCATCTTACGAACCTATAGGAACATTCAAATATCGATTCCAAGGTCATTTACTCAAAACTCAAACCTTAGTCAACCCTTCCAACTTAAAGCTTCCGAATTGAGAATTATTCTTCCAAATCAACTCCGAACTTCTATAAAATTGAAATCAGCTGCACATGCAAGTCCTAATACCTATAGTGAAGCTACTCAAGGTCTCAAACTGCCAAACGTCATGCTAGATATCAAAAGGACCAGCCGAGTCGTTACATGTACATAGGGGGCTTCTCTTATAAAAAGCTTGAAACATTCTAAATCTTTCATTACCTCAGCATTGCTTGGTTCGGAATCACCTCCAGTACTTTGACGCATACTTTATATCATTGGTAGTTGAGTGCAAAAACTGAAAACTATCAGGCCGACTGTCAGCGCAATCAACTTCAATTTCAAGTCTAGACCAGTCACATCAAACAGTTACTTCTCAGCATCAGTTGGGGTGATGTTCTTTAGCTGCAGTTATTATTGACGCTAGTTAGAAAAGGACTGATAATAAAATATTTCAAGATTCAATAAAAGTATAAGTAGCAAAAAAGATCCCTAGTACGATATGATA
The DNA here is from genome assembly GCA_005239505.1 of Nicotiana paniculata. Taxonomy (NCBI): domain Eukaryota; kingdom Viridiplantae; phylum Streptophyta; class Magnoliopsida; order Solanales; family Solanaceae; genus Nicotiana; species Nicotiana paniculata. The sequence goes on along the minus strand of MDKI01121272.1, from coordinate 19,744 downwards.
CCAATAAAAAAACATGTATACCAACAGAGTATATGATTGCTCTAGGATATTTCTACAACTACCTGTGACTATACTATTGTACCAAAATATTAAAAGATGCAATAAAAGTATGAGAAAATTACAAGCTCGGGTTTCAAGCTAATATATGCAATGCAACTTGCTCATTCTGTATCTGCTCTTTGACTACCCAATTTAGAATTTGTGGAAATTTGGTTCCGATATGATTAGCATGACGACCATCCAAACTTGGGCAGCATTTATACAACCGAATATGTTAAGCCAACGCGAAGCCACCAAGCCTATAAAAGAAGGCTTATCTTGAAACTTGTTGGAACACGACTCGAGTGTAGCGTTATAAACACCTATACCTCAAGGATAATTATTAAAATCATCGCACTCAACCAATTCAATGAAATAATCTTTAGCGAATCATCATCTAAAACCATTTCTTCTTTATAAAACAATCTACTAGTTGGGTCAATGTCACAAATGAAATCTCAAAATATTTTGAAATCAAACTATTCTTTGATGGGCTCCCTATACTTGTATCACCCTTATACTTCTGCCCAGTAATGAGTGCAAATTCACCTAAACCAAAACTCAAGCTAGAACCGCTCACCTCATCTTTCACCTCATGATGTACTTCCCTAATAAGTAAATGGTGCATAACTCAAATTTGCACAATGACTGGTGGCAGATCCAAAAAATATCCAAAGCATGTTTCCTAAACATCTGATGTTTCTTATTTGTTAACTCCTCTTTCAACTCACGAATGATGTTATACTTGGTATTCCAATATATCTTTGGTTTGTAATCTATTTCCATCGTCACATGGAAGTCCAACACTGCAAATATGCTCATATAAATAGTTTCAGAATGGAATTCACTTAAAAAGGCAGCTAAAATGATCAAAAAGTATTTCAACTACCATATGATACTAATATGGCATATAACTATATCAACTGGGTATACAGTTCTATTGGTTAATTCTCGGAAACTATATATGACTATACTACTATTACACAACACACATGTTTAAAGAGAGAAATTAAAAATAGTGTCCCACATATTAATATGATAAAGTATTTCAACATATTGTACTATACTACTATTATATAAAACAAACGCATAAAGGAAAAATGAAATATATGATTGCATAATACACATGCATAAAGGAAAATCAAACAATGTACCACATGTTTATGTAAAAAACAATTAAGATACTATACTACTATTAAAAAAAGAAAATCAAATAGTGTACAAATAAATGCAGTTATTACAACCAAAAAATCTTATTAACATGTGATACCAATATAGTATATAGCTATACTAACAGAGGATATAGTTGTACGGGGTCATTCCCACATCTGCCTATAACTATAAAAATTATCAAATAATACACATGCATAAAAAAAGTCAAACAATGTACCACATATTCATATAATAAAAAAAATTCAAGATATTGTACTTGTCACGACCCGAATTCCCACTGTCGGGACCGTGATGGTGTCTAACGTTGAACCCGTAGACAAGCCAACGTTCGTAAAAAAACCATTTCCTCATTTCTTTTTCATTTAAGAGAACAATAATGAACATGAACAAAAATGAATAAACAGTACAGAAGCTAAGAAATCATCAACTTAAATATTCAATATTACAAAATCCTTACATAAACCCCCCAAAACTGGTATCACAATTTCACAAATGGTATATGATTTACTAAAAATAAAGGTCAGAAATAAACATGTGCAACTATCTTGGAAATACAAGAAAAGACAGAAATGGAAAGGGATAGGAGGTGACGCCAAGGCTTGCGGATGACTTCAGGACTACCTCAGTGTCGCCTGTGGACTGAAGGATACTCCCTCGATCACTGCCCACCGGGTCCGGTACCGTAATCTGCACAACATAAAGAAGTGCAGGTGTAGCATCGGTACAACTGACCCCATGTACTGAGTAAGTGCCGAGCCTAACCTCGGCGAAGTAGTGACGAGGCTAGGACATGACAAATAATAAACACTTGTGCAATTCAATAATATATAACAGAAATAACGGCAGGAAGTAAACAGTTAAGTACAAATACGGAGAAAACATGTTGGGGTACAAAGGGGAAAACACTTATTGAATAACAGAACAAGGCAACCGTCTAAGTATCAAAATAACAACAAAGAACAAACAAGTGCACGGCATCACCCTTCGTTCTTTACTCTCGTTCTCACCAAAACAAGTGCACGACATCACCCTTCGTGCTTTTACTCTCATCCTCACCAAGAAAATAAATAAGGAAAATGGCACGGCATTATCCTTCGTGATTTCAATTATCATATCATGGCACGGCATCACCCTTCGTGCTATCAATTATCATATCATGGCACAGCATCACCCTTCGTGCTTTTACACTCTCATCCTCACAGAAAAATAAATAAATGAATGCACGGCAGCATCCTTCGTGCTTTACACTCTTCATCACCCAAACAATATCAACAACAATAGTTTGGCAAGGGAAATCAACAACATAAATCATAAGTCACAACATCCCGGCAAGGGGACAACAACCGAAACAATTTCGGCAAGGGACACAGTTATAACCATCTCGCTCACGGGTATAACTTAACAAAATAATCCACAACCGAACAGTTTATCAATAGTATTCAAAACCAAGAATTTCAATCAATTTATAACCTCAAAGGTGAAACTTACTTGATAACACAGTGAATACCGATGAAAAATCACACATATCACAAAAACCGACTCACGGGCATGCTAGACAAGGGCATGCTAGACAACAACATATAGGTACTCGGCAACTCACCTATACATTAAACATGGGATAACAATTAGCAAATAAGGTTAGGACAAACACTTACCTCGACTCCAAAGATCAAAATCACGTCTCAAGCACTGCTTTTCCCTTTGAATCCGACTCCAAGTTAACCGTATCTAGACATAATCGACTCAATAATATCAATAAATGCTAAACAATTCAAACCAAAACCTGATCATCAATTCACCCATGAGCCCGAATATATAATTTGTTTCGAAATCCGACCCCAAAACGAGGTCAAATTCCTAAATAATCAAAAAGCCCTAACTCTACCTGTAAAGACCCGTAAAATTTCAAGGCTAAAAATAATGCCCAAATAGGTCCCCATGTTGTTATAACTGTAGAAATTCTTAAAACGGACCATTTTTGAGTAAAAAGTATCCCGGGACTTAAAAGATATAATTTTCCAGATTTGCGCAGGTCTGCAGTCCACTATGCGATTGTAGATCAGGTATGCGGACTGCATATTGGTCGCATACTTGGACAGTTTGTTGTCCATTTTGAGGATAACTATGCGGCCTAATTGCGATCGCATTTCACGAATGCGGGCCGCATAGTTGTTGCATTCTTGCACCTTGATTTTTGGGGAGGGAGTTATGCGGTGCACTATGCAATCTCATAACAGGTATGCGGACTGCATAGTGGTCGCATAGCTAGGCAGTCTGCTTTTCTTTTTGGCCCATTTGAGGGCCATTTATATGACAGGAATGTGAACCGCATAGCAGGAAGACCGCATTTCTGTTTCGGTACTGTTAAAATTCTAATTTTATACCCGACCCCCAGTTCATTAAAAACTTACCTCCTACCATTTTAAAGATTTTCTGAACAAAATAGAGAGAGGGAAGAGAGAGTTATAGAGAGAGAAAGTCCCAACTTCATCAAAGTGATCCTCCTTCATCATTCAAGCTTGGAACTAATCAAGTAGGACACCATTTTCTTTACCATAAGAGGTAATCTTCTACCCCATCAACCTTAATTTCCAGTTTTTTGTTAAAATGAAACATGGTTAGGTGAGTTCATAAACATGGGGGTAGGGATTTTGCATGCATGTAACCAACTAGTCATAATCTAGTAAAGGGAAACGGCTTTGGGTAATTATTCCCAATAAGGGGGTTAGTAATCTAAAGGGGTCTCATAGCGTTCGATAAAATGCCTAAATGAGTTCGAGTTATGTTTATGGTTCCAAATTCTAAGTGAAATATGTCACATAGTGGAATAGATTGACGGTGCTAGACGGTCCGATGGTTTGTGATAAAAAAAAATTAAAGGGGAAATTCCAACTCGAGGTATGTATGGCTAACTTTAATCTTTGTAGAGTCATCTTGTTGGTGTCCGAGCACTCGGTATGAAATTCTTGCCTGAGCATATGTGAATTGATTGCCCTGCTGTGTCGAGGTGTAAGATTTCGTTCTTTGAATTTCTTAGTTGATTACCATGTTATAAGAGCTTGCGAAAAGGTGATTCTTTGTGCTTATTATATCATGTGCAAAGCTCGTTAAATGTTGAATACATTGGTAAGAGAGGATGTGCTGCAAAATGAAATAAATGATAACAAATCAAAGTATTGAATGTATCTAAGTGCTAAATGTTGTGAAGTAAATAATGGAAAGGAAACGGGGATAAACTAATTGAGCTATATGTTGATGGAATACCGTATATGACTCATTGTTTGATAAAGATTTCTGTGGCCTTGATTTCATATGGTTACTTGGTTGTAACGAATAAATATCCTTGAGGATGAGGATCTTTGTGATAGAATTGTTGGTTGATGTTGCTATTAATTACATTGTTGAACGTATCAAAGTGTTAAAGGTTGTGTAGGAATTGATGAAAGTAAATATGGACTAATTTTGTTGAGTTAATTTATTGTGGCAACACCATATATGAATTACTAATTGTTAAGGATCATTGTGCCTTGATTTAACATAGTTATTGGTTTATATGAACTTATGTTCTTGATGACGAAGATCCTTGTGATATAATTATTGGTGGTTATTGCTGTGAAATGTGATTGTACGGTGGGATCGGGTTTCAGGCCACAATAGAATTGTAAGGTGGGATCGGGTTGCACGCCGCAACAGAATTGTAAGGTGGGATCGGGTTGCACTCCGCAACAGAACTGTAAGGTGAGATTGGGTTGCACGCTGCAATAGAAGTAATAAGGGTGTAATGTGATTGTGAGATGGGATCAGGTTGCACGCCGCAACAGAAGAAATAAGGGTGGAATATGATGGTAAAGTGGGATCGGGTTGCGCGTCGCAACAGGGGAATAATTGGAATAAGAAGCTGTGGAAACCTCATTTGTGATTCTCTGTATCTCTATGCCATATTTGTTTGGGTTTCTTTAACTGCCTCATATATGTGTATTGCTTGATTTTACATAGAGTAAAATTTGTTTATACATACTAGTACTATTCAATGGTACTAACGTACCTTTTGCCGGGGGAGCTACATCTTTTATATGGATGTAGGTGGTTCTATAGCAGGTAGCTTGGTACGCCCTTAGTGGTGTCTCCTCCTCATCTCTTTAGATGTTCTGGTGAGCCCCATTTCCTCTCGGGGCTGTGTATGGACTATATCATTCTCTTTGCTTATGTTGTAAAAGGTATAGCCGGGGCCTTGTTGCCGGCAAGTATGTATACTCTTTTCCGTACCTTTAGAGGCTCCGTAGACACTGTGTGGGTTGTATATATTTTTAGGTAGTTGTTGTAGCTATTCGGAACCGTGGTCCCGTGTTGGGAATGTTGATATTAGTTTGTATATTTTGGGATTATCAAATGTTGAAGCTTTAAAATATGAAAATGGACCTATGTTGTAAATTCATACTTTTATTCCATTTGCTATTTCATTTACAAATTTTTATATTATAAACACGGGGTGATGCATTGGGTAGGAATGGAAACCTTGGTCCGCTTGACCGGGATCTTCCGGTTAGGCGCCGGTCTCGTCCCTCGATTTTGGGGCGTGAAAAACTTGGTATCAGAGCCTAAGGTTTTAAAAGTGTCCTAGGATGTCTCAGAGCCGTGTCAAGTAGAGCCCTTCTTATCGGTGTGTTGTCGACCACATCTATAATTGGGGGGCTGCATGGACATTTAGGAAAATACCCTTTTATTATTACTCTGTGTCGTGCGATGAAGTGGAAGGTGAGAACATCCTTATCTAACTCGTGCATTGTCCCAATTTTCAGTAAATGGCACCCAAGAAGAGAGCTCGACTCGGCCTAGAGGAAATGCCACCCCAGGAGTGGCCACAAATTCTCCAGTTGGTGGTGCGGGTGTGAATGATTCCCCGGCCATAAACCAGCACGACTCCTCCACTCTAGGCCAGACTATTCATGTTCCTACTCTAACAGAGGGTGCTGAAATCCCTCCCGCTGATGTTCCTGATCCTTCCTCAGTCCCAGCTTTCGCTCCCGGTAATTCTGATAGGGACCTCAGGGGATCTATTCAGATGTTGACTCAGCTAGTAGCCTCCCAGGCCCAAAGATCACATGTTGTCCCTGTATCCTCTAGCGAGCAAGGGGATTCTTCAGGTTCTAGGGTCAACCAGTTTCAGCGGTTAGCCCCTCCAGAGTTCATAGGAACTAACCCAGAAGCTGATCCTCAGGAGTTCATTGATGAGATGTGCAAGACCCTCCGAGTTATGAGGGCTACTGAAACAGAGGGGGTTGAGTTGGCTTCCTATCATCTGAAAGGAGCGGCATATTCATGATTCGATATGTGGGAGAGTTCCCGTGGAGAGGGGAGCCCTCCAGCGAGGTGGGAGGAGTTGGTGGATGCCTTTATGGATCATTTCTTGCCTGCCGAGATTATGGCAGCCCATGCTACAGAGTTTGAGGCCCTTAAGCAGGGCAACATGAGTGTGTGGGAGTATCATATGGAGTTCGTGCGTTTGTCCAAATATGCTATTCACATGGTGTCTACTATGGAGGCTAGAGTTCGTCGGTTTGTTCAGGGCCTTGGTCCCTTGGTTATTAATGAAGCTACTACAGTTGCTCTGTATTCAGATATGAACTACGGGAGATTGTGGGATTTGCCCTGGCTACGGAGGCTAAAAAATTAAAGATAAGAATGGAGAGGGAGAGTAGTGGTAGGTCTCGGTCAGCGGGCAACCTTGGGAGTTCAGTTGGAGGAGGGAGGGAGGTCCTTGGAAGAGGGTCATCAGGGCCATCTCAGTCCTATGCTCAGTCCTCAGCCAGTGCGCCGCCACCAGGGCACAGTTATCAGCAGGGAGGTCGAATTGGACCAGGTTCAGACAGCAGAAGGTTCCATCAGTCGGGTCGTTCAGGTGGGAGGTTCCAGCAGTAGCGGAGGGCCCCATGTCCTAAGTGTGGGAGGATTCATTCGGAGCCCTGTTACTTGGACATACCGGTATGCTATAGGTGTGGAGTGAGAGGCCACGTTCAGCGACACAGTCGTACACCCCGTCTAGGCACGGGTAGGGGCACTGCTCATCCATCCAGTTCTTCAGCCGCTACATCTTCAGCACGCCCTCCAGCTCCAGCAGGGCGTGGTGCAGCTAGGGGTGGAGCACGGGGTCGAGGGGGACCCAGTCGGTTCTATGCTTTGAGTGGTCGCCAAAGTGCGGAGGCTTCCCCAGATGTTGTCACAGGTATTCTGACTGTTCAGTCCCATGATGTTGATGCTCTTATTGATCCCGGGTCTTCTTTGTCATATGTTACTCCATTTATTGCTTCAAGTTTTGGGATAGAACCCGAACAGCTTCATGAGTCATTCTCTGTGTCGACTCCGGTTGGTGATTCTATTACGGCCATGTGAGTCTATAGGAAGTGTTTTGTCACGGTGCGTGGTCGGGATACCACGGTCGATCTTATTGAGTTAGAAATGGTAGATTTTGATGTAATTATGGGGATGGATTGGCTCTATTCGTGCTTTGCTAAACTCGACTGCCGAACCAGAATTATGAGGCTCGAGTTCCTTAATGAATCAGTTATCGAGTGGGAGGGGAATAATGTTGTGCTAAGAGGTAGATTTATTTCCTACCTTAAAGCCTCAAAGATGATCAGAAAAGAGTGCATCTACCATTTGGTCTGGGTTGCGGACACCACTTCAGAGGTGCCTGCTCTCGAATCTGTGCATGTTGTGAATGAATTTCTTGAAGTATTTTTAGACGAGCTTCCTGGGATTCCATAAGATAGAGAGATCAATTTTGTGGTTGATGTATTTCCAGATACGCACCCAATATTTATTCCACTTTACCGGATGGCGCCAACAGAACTGAGAGAGTTAAAAGAACAATTGAAAGATCTATTAGAAAAAGGTTTCATTCGGCCAAGTGTGTCTCCTTGGGGCGCACCGGTTCATTTTGTCAGAAAGAAAGAAGGATCGCTTCGTATGTGTATTGATTATCGACAGGTCAACAAGGTCACCATAAAAAACAAATACCCATTTCCTCGGATAGATGATTTGTTCGACCAGTTGCAAGATGCTAAGTTCTTCTCAAATATTGATTTGCGGTCCGGGTTTCACCACTTAAAGATCAAGGAGCAGAATATTGCTAAGACTGCCTTCAGGACTCGATATGGGCACTTTGAATATCTGGTAATGTCTTCTGGGCTAACTAATGCCCCAACAGCTTTTATAGATCTTATGAATCGGGTTTTCAAACCATTTCTTGACTCCTTTGTGATTGTCTTTATTGATGATATCCTTTTTTATTTGCGAAGTCAGGAAGATCATGTTACTCATCTAAGGGCAGTTCTGCAGACTCTTCATCAGCACCAGTTGTATGCAAAATTTTCAAAATGTGAATAATGGCTAGAATCAGTCACCTTTTTGGGCCATGTTGTTTCCCGGGAAGGGATTCGGGTTGATCCCCAAAAGATTGCAGCGGTAAAGGATTGTCCTAGGCCAACGACCCTGACAGAGATTCATAGTTTCTTGGGTTTGGCTGGATATTATCAGAGGTTCATGGAGGGATTCTCAACCATCGCCTCCCCATTGACTAAGCTGACGCAGAAAGCGGTTAAGTTCCAGTGGTCCGATGCTTGTGAAAGGAGTTTCTAGGAATTGAAATCAAGATTGACTTTGGCGCCGGTATTGACCTTGCCAGAAAGCACATAGGGGCTTGTGGTGTACTGTGATGCTTCGAGGGTTGGTTTGGGATGTGTGTTGATGCAATGTTGTAAGGTAATAGGGTATGCTTCAAGACAACTCAAGAATCACGAGAAGAATTATCCGACGCATGATTTGGAGCTTGCGGCGGTTGTGTTTGCATTGAAGATCTGGCGGCATTATCTTTATGGGGTCCATGTGGACGTGTTCACAAACCATAAGAGTCTTCAGTATTTATTCAAATAAAAGGAGTTGAACTTAAGGCAGCGGAGGTGGTTAGAATTGCTCAAGGATTATGATATGAATATTTTGTACCATCCAGGAAAGGCGAATGTGGTAGCTGATTCTCTTAGTCGGAAATCCATGAGTAGCTTGGCTCATTTGGAAGTAGGTCAGAGGCTTTTGGCTCGGGAGGTTTATCAGTTGGCCAGTCATGGGGTATGTCTTTCGGCCTCAAATGATGGGAATTTCGTGGTGCGTTATGGAGCGGAGTCTTCGCTTGTAGCGGAAGTCAAGGGAAAGCAATTCAGGGATCCAGCTTTGGCATAGTTGAGAGAAGCAATTCTGAATCACAAGACTACAGCATTTTAACTCGGCAATGATGACTGTGTTTTGCGGTGCTAAGGGAGGCTATGTGTTCTGGACGTGGAAGATCTTCGGGAAAGGGTAATGGCAGAGGGTCACAATTCCAGGTATTCAGTACACCCAGGTTCTACGAAGATGTATCATGATCTCAAAGAGATTTATTGGTGGAATGGTATGAAGAGGGGTGTGGCAGACTTTGTGGCTAGATGTCCGAATTGTCAGCAAGTGAAGGTCGAGCATCAGAGGCCCGGTGGGTTGGCACAGCTCATGGAAATACCGACGTGGAAATGGGAAATGATCAATATGTACTTTGTGGTGGGGTTACCTCGCACTCCACGTAAGTTTGACTCATTTTGGGTAATAGTGGATCAGCTCAGGGATTCGATGCATTTCCTGCCAGCAAGTCCACCGATACTGCAGAACAGTAGGGTCAGTTGTATATCAAGGAAATAGTCAGACTCCATGGAACTCCAGTATCTATTATCTCGAATCGAGGGGCGCAGTTCACAGCTAACTTTTGGAAGAAATTCCAGCAAGGTTTAGGTAAGCAGGTAAATCTCAGCACAACATTCCACCCACAGACTGATGGGCAGGCAGAGCGGACCATTCAGACGCTTGAAGATATGTTAAGGGCTTGTGCATTAGATTTTAAGGGTAGTTGGGATGATCACTTGCCGCTTATAGAATTTTCTTACAATAACAGTTTCCATGATAATATTCAGATGGCCCCATTTGAGTCATTGTACGGAAGGAAGTGTAGGTCTCCGATTGGATGGTTTGAGGTTGGTGAGGCGGAACTGCTAGGACCGAATCTTGTGCACCAAGCTATAAGTTAAATTCATTAGGAGAGGATGAAGACTGCCCAGAGTCGTCAGAAATCCTATGCGGACGTTCGTCGAAGAGATTTGGAGTTTCAAGTAGATGATTGGGTATTCTTGAAGGTGTCTCCCATGAAAGGAGTAATGCGGTTTGGGAAGAAAGGGAAATTGAGCCCTAGGTATGTAGGGTCGTATCGAATCGCTCAAAGGATAGGACAGGTGGCTTATAGGCTAGAATTGCCCTCTGAGATGTCATTAGTGCACCAGTGTTTCATGTGTCCATGTTGAAGAAGGTGATTGGGGATCCATCTTCCATTGTGCCGGTTAAGACTGTTAAAATTAATGAAGGATTGTCATATGAAGAGGTTCCAGTTTCTATTCTTGATAGCCAAGTCCGTAGATTGAGGAACAAAGAGATTGATTCTGTTAAACTGTTATGGCGAAGTCAACAAGTCGAGGAAGCCACATGGGAAGCAGAAAATGAAATGAAAGAGAAATATCCCCATTTGTTTGAATAAGTCCGGTAATGGTTTGAAAATTGTCATTCCTTGTGTCAAATTTGTGCAAAAGCACCCCATCCCCCCCCTAGTTGACCTACTATTGTAACTTCTCAAGTTGTGCCACATTTGTATATGTTGTAATTATTTGGTAATTTTCAACTCCTTGAAGTAAGGTAAATTATGTGCAATTCATGTGATAGTTAAATGATATGCAAGTTTGTGGAGTTAATCGAACTATATGAGGCTTGTGGAAGTAATTGAATTATATGTAGCTTGTTGAAATGACCGGATTATGTGCAAGTTGATAAAGTAACTAAAAATGTGTGGAATTGGTTAAAATGTGTTTCGGGGGCTCTCTGACAGGTAGATAGGCCTAATTATAAAGGAAACTCTGGCGAAATTTTAAGGAAATATCGGAGTTAATAGAAATTTGGAGGTTGGCATATTTTGTGTTCTCTTAACTAAGTGATTCCCCGATCCTCATTCGAGGACGAATGATTCTAAGTGGGGGAGAATGTAAAGACCCGTAGAATTTCATGGCTAAAAATAATGCCCAAATAGGTCCCCATGTTGTTATAACTGTAGAAATTCTTAAAACGGACCCTTTTTAAGTAAAAAGTACCCCGGGACTTAAAAGACATAATTTTCCAGATTTGCGCAGGTCTGCGGTCCACTATGTGATCGCATATCAGGTATGCGGACCGCATAGTGGTTGCATACTTGGACAATTTGTTGTCCATTTTTAGGACAGCTATGCGGACTAGAATGCGATCGCATTTCACGAATGCAGGCCGCATAATTGTCGCATTCTTGCACCTTGATTTTTACGGAGGGAGTTATGCGATCGCATAACAGGTATGTGGACTGCATAGTGGTCGCATACCTAGGCAGTCTGCTTTTCTTTTTGGCCCATTTGAGGGCCATTTATGCGACAGGAATGCGGACCGCATAGCAATAATGTGATCGCATTCCTGACCGCACTTCTATTTCGGGACTGTTAAAATTCTAATATTATACCCGACACCCAGCTCATTAAAACATTTACCCCCTTCCATTTTAAAGATCTTCTGAACAAAATAGAGAGAGGGAAGAAAGAGTTCTAGAGAGAGAAAGTCCCAACTTCATCAAAGTGATCCTCCTTCATCATTTTAGCTTGGAACTAATCAAGTAGGACACCATTTTCTTCACCATAAGAGGTAAGCTTCTACCCCATCAACCTTAATTTCCAGATTTTTGTTAAAATGGAACATGGTTAGGTGAGTTCATAAAGATGGGGGTAGGGATTTTGCATGCATGTAACCAACCAGTCATAATCTAGTAAAGGAAAACAGGTTTGGGTAATTATTCCCAATAAGGGGGTTAGTAATCTAAGGGGGTCACATAGCGTTCGATAAAATGCCTAAATGAGTTCAAGTTATGTTTATGGTTCCTAATTCTAAGTGAAATATGTCACATTGTGGAATAGATTGACAGTGCTAGACGGTCCGGTGATTTGTGATAAAAAATTAAGGGGGAAATTCCAACTCGAGGTATGTATGGCTAACTTTAATCATTGTAGAGTCATCTTGTTGTTCGAGCACTCAGTATGAAATTCTTGCTTGAGCATATGTGAATTGATTGCCCTGTTGTGTCGAGGTGTAAGATTTCATTCTTTGAATTTCTAAGTCGATTACCATGTTATATGATCTTGCGAAAAGGTGATTATTTGTGCTTATTCTATCATGTGCAAAGCTCGTTAAATGTTTTATATATCGGTATGAAAGGATGTGCTGCAAAATTACAGAAATGATAACAAATCAAAGTGTTGAATGATTCTAAGTTCCAAATTCTGTGAAGTATAAACTGGAAAAGAAAAGGGGATAAACTAATTGAGCTATATGTTGATGGCATACCGTATATGACTCACTGTTTGATAAAGATTTTCGTGGCCTTGATTTCATATAGCTACTTGGTTGTCACGAATGAATATCCTTGACGATGAGGATCTTTGTGATTGAATTGTTGGTTGATGTTTCTATTACTTACGTTGTTGAACATATCAAAGTGCTAAAGGTTGTGTAGCAAATGATGTAAGTAAATATGGACTGATTTTATTGAGTTAAATGATTGTGAAAACACCATATATGAATTACTGATTGGTAAGGATCATTGTGCCTTGATTTTACATAGTTATTGGTTTATATGAACTTATGTTCTTCATGACAAAGATTCTTGTGATATAATTGTTGGTGGTTATTGCTGTGAAATGTGATTGTACGGTGGGAACGGGTTGCACATCGTAACAGAATTGTAAGGTGGGATCGGGTTGCACGCCGCAACAGAATTGTAAGGTGAGATCGGTTTGCACGCCGCAACAGAAGAAATAAGAGTGGAATATGATAGTAAGGTGGGATCGGGTTGTGCGCCGCAACAGGGGAATAATTGGAATAAGAAGTTGTGGAAACCTCATTTGTGATTCTCTGTATCTCTATGCCATATTTGTTTGGGTTTCTTTAACTGCCTCATATATGTGTATTACTTAATTTTACATAGAGTAAAGTTTGTTTATACATACTAGTACTATTCAATGGTACTAACGTCCCTTTTTCCGGGGGCGCTACATCTTTTATATGGATGTAGGTGGTTCTATAGCAGGTAATTCGGTCCGCCGTTAGTGGTGCCTCCTCCTACTCTCTTTAGCAGTTCTGAGCCCCATTTCCTCTCGGGGTTGTGTGTGGACTATATCATTCTCTTTACTTATGTTGTAAAAGGTATAGCCGGGGTCTTGTTGCCAGTAAGTATGTATACTATTCTCCATACCTTTAGAGGCTCCGTACACACTGTGTGAGTTGTATATATTTTTGGGTAGTAGTTGTAACTATTCATAACCGTGGTCCCGTGTTGGGAATGTTGAGCTTAGTTTGTATATTTTGGGATTATCAAATGTTGAAGCTTTAAAAGAGGAAAATGAACCTATGTTGTAAATTCATACTTTGATTCCATTTGCTATTTCATTTACAAATTTGTATATTATAAACACGGGTGATGCGTTGGGTAGGAAAGGCAACCCAGGTCGGCTTGACCGGGATCATCCGGTTAGGCGCCGGTCTTGTCCCTCGGTTTTGGGGCATGACACTACCCAAATCCCTAATTTTCTACCCTTAATCCAATGTTTTAGGCCTAGAAATTTAATGGGTGATGATAAAAATGGAAGAAAATGAGTCTAAGATCACTTACCTCTGAAGCTATGGTAAAGATATTCTTCAAAAATCGCCCAAGGAGGTGTGGAGAAGAAGAGTTACGAAAAATGGAGTAGTTCCCCTAATACATTCTACTTTTGGACAAAATAAATGACCGGGCGAAAATAGCTTACGCAATCGCGACAGGCCTACTGCGATCGCGTAGAGTACTAGACCTAGACCATCACGATTGGGACCATGAAACCGCGTTCGCGTAGAGTACTAACTACCCCGCCCCGGGCCTGACATTTGCACTACACGTTCGCGTGAGGCCCCTCGCGTTCGCGTAAAGCTTTTTCCCCAAGCTACATGTTCGCGTCCAAGGCCATGCGTTCACGTAGGGTAATTACACCCCCTCCCAGACTTTCTCATCGCGGTCGCATGCAGTGCACCGTGATCGCGAAGATCAAAGACCTGCACACCAGATACAGTAGAAAAACAAGACTTTTCTAAGTTAAACCACCCCGACGCCTACCCGAAACTCACCCGAGCCCTCGGGACTCCAAACCAATTATGCACACAACCTCAAAAATATCCTACGGACTTATTCAAGTAATAAAAACACCAAAATAACATCATAAACATCGAATTAAACCTCAAAATCAATGAAATTCCTTTAAACTTCCAAAACTTCTAAATTTTCAATTTTTGATCCGAATCACGTCAAACTCCGTTTCTTACCAAATTTCACATATAACACATATAAAACATATTGAACCTGTTTCGGGCTCTGGAATCATAATACGGGCCCGGTATCACAGGTTTTACATCAAATCTCATTTTCAAAACAAACCTTTATATTTTTCAGAAAACAATTTTCTTCAAAATTCCATTTCTCGGAAATGGGACCTCGAAATTCGATTGGAGGCATACACCCAAGTCCCATATTTTCCTACGGACCCTCCGGGGCCGTCAAATCACGGGTCCGGTTCCGTTTACCAAAAATGTTGACCAAAGTCAACTTTACTCAAATAATTAATACAAAATCATCATTTTATCAATTATCCACTAAATGGCTTCCCGGCTACACGCACGGGCTGCACACGCACATCGAGGTGAGATTAAAAGAGGATTTCACGGCCTCAGCTAAAATTACATGGGATGACCTTTTGGGTCATCACAATCTCCACCTCTAAAACAAACATTCGTCCTCGAACGGACATAGAAAGGTACCTTAATCTGGGAAAAGATGGGGATATCGGCTTCGCATGTCGGACTCGGAATCCCTAGTAGCTTCCTCGACAAGCTGACCTCTCCACTGAACACGAACCGAAGGATAACTCTTCGATCTCAACTGACGAACCTGTCGAGCTAATATGGCTACCGGCTCCTCCTCATAAGTCAAATCCTTGTCCAACTGGACATCGCTGAAGGCAAGCACATGAGATGGATCGACAATGTACCTCCGAAGCATAGATACGTGAATAATCGGATGCACGACTGATAAACTAGGTGGCAAAGCAAGTCTGCAGGCCACCTCTCCTACCTTATCCAGAATCTCAAATGGACCAATGCACCTAGGGATCAACTTGCCCTTCTTCCCGAACCTCATCACGCCCTTCATGGGCAACACTCGAAGAAATACCCGGTCTCCAATCATAAATGCCAAATCACGAACTCTGCGATCCGCATAACTCTTCTGCCTGGACTGTGTTGTACGAAGTCTATCCTGAATAATCTTCACTTTATCTAGGGCATCCTGGACTAACTCTGAATCCAACAATCTAGCCTCTCCCTGCTCGAACCACCCAACTGGCGACCGACACCGTCTACCATACAACGCCTCATATGGAGCAATATGAATGCTCGACTGATAGCTGTTGTTGTAGGCAAACTCAGCTAAAGGAAAGAACTGGTCCCATGAACCTTTAAAGTCAATGACACATGCTCGCAACATATCCTCCAAAATCTGAATAGTATGCTCGGACTGTCCGTCCGTCTGAGGATGGAATGTTATGCTCAAATCAACCCGTGTGCCCAAATCACGCTGAAATACTCTCTAGAAGTGGCAGGTAAAATGAGTACCTAGGTCAGATATAATGGACACGGGCACACCATGCAATCGAACTATCTCTATCATGTAGATCTTTTCCAACTTCTCCGCGGAATACGAAACTGATACAGGAATGAAGTGTGCTGACTTGGTCAGCCTATCCACAATGACCCACGCCGCATTAAACATCTTTGAGTCTGTGGGAGCGCAACTACAAAATCCATGGTAATACGCTCCCACTTCCACTCGGGAAGCTCAATCTGCTGCATCAAACCACCGGGTCTCTGGTGCTCGTACTTAACCTGCTGACAGTTTAAGCACCGAGCTACATATGCTACAATATCCTTCTTCATCCTCCACCACCAATAATGCTGACACAAGTCCTGGTACATCTTTGTGGTGCCCGGATGAATGGAATACCGGGAACTATGGGCCTCCTGCAATATCAACTCACGAATGCCATCAACATCAGGTACACAAATACGGCCTTGCATCCTCAAGACTCCCTCATCATCCACTGTGACCTGCTTGGCACCTCCGTGCCGGACCGTATCTCTAAGAACACATAAATGACGATCATCATACTACCTGGCCCGAACACGATTATATAATGAAGAACGGGCCACAATATGGGCCAAAACACTGCCAGTCTCGGAAACCTCCAATCTCATGAACCAGTTGGCCAAAGCTTGAACATCGAAAGTGAGCGGTCGCTCTCCGACTGTTATATAAGCAAGACTACCCCTACTGGCTGACTTCCGGCTCAAAGCATCGGCCACCACATTGGCCTTCCCCGGATGATATAAGATGGTAATGTCATAGTTTTTCAACAGCTCTAACCATCTCCTCTTCCTCATATTCAACTCCTTCTGCTTGAACAAATACTGCAAACTCTTATGATTTGTGAACACTTCACATGGCACCCCATACAAATAATGCCTCCAAATCTTCAACGCATGAACAATAGCTGCTAACTCTAAGTCATGGACTAGATAGTTCTTCTCATGAACCTTTAACTGACGTGAAGCATAAGCTATAACCTTGCCATCCTGCATCAACACTGCACCAAGTCCCACCCGTGAAGCATCACAATACACGGTATAAGGCCCTGACTGTGGGAAAAACTAACACCGGTGTCGTGGTCAAGGTTGTCTTGAGCTTTGAAATCTCGCCTTACACTCATCAGACCACCTCAATTGGGCACCCTTCTGAGTCAACTTGGTCATCGGGGCTGTAATAGATGAATAGCTCTCCACAAACCGGCTATAGTAACCTGCTAAGCCCAAGAAACTCAACATCTCTGTAGCTGAAGTGGGCCTAGGCCAATCTCTGACTGCTGAAATCTTCTTGGAATCCACCTGAATACCCTTTGATGATACCACATGGCCTAGAAATGCAACCGAACTCAATCAGAACTCACACTTAGAAAATTTGGCATACAACTGACTATCCTTTAGAGTCTGGAGGACGATTCGAAGGTGCTGCTCATGCTCCTCTCGGCTACGGGAGTAAATCAAAATATCGTCAATGAAAACAATCACAAATGAGTCCAAATAGGGCCTGAACACACGGTTCATCAACTCCATAAAAGCAGCGGGGGAATTTGTCAACCCAAATGACATCACCAAGAACTCATAATGCCCATACCGAGTGCGAAAGGCTGTCTTAGGGACATCAGACACCCTAATCCTCAGCTGACGGTACCCAGATCTCAAGTCTATCTTGGAAAACAGGGTAGCACCCTGAAGCTGGTCAAATAAATCATCAATCCTCGGCAAAGGATACCTATTCTTAATAGTAACCTTGTTCAATTGCCGGTAGTCAATACACATCCTCATTGAGCCATCTTTCTTCTTAACAAACAACACTGGGGCACCCCAAGGGGAAACTCTAGGCCTAATGAAGCCTTAATCAAGCAGGTCGTGTATCTGATCCTTCAACTCCTTCAACTATGGCGGGGCCATACGATATGGTGGGGTAGAAATGGGCTGAGTGCCCGCAACCAACTCAATTAAAAATTCAATATCCCTATCGGGTGGCATAACGGCAGTTCAGCAAGGAATACCTCTGGAAACCCACGAACAATGGGCACAGACTCCATAGAAGGAACCTCGGCACTAGAATCACGAACATAGGCCAAATAGGCCAAACAACCCTTCTCGACCATGCGTCGAGCCTTCATATATGAAATAACTCTACCGGAAGAATGACTAGGAGTCCCTCTCCACGCCAATCGAGGTACTCCCGGTAAGGCTAAGGTCACTGTCTTGGCATGATAGTCCAGAATAGCATGGTAGGGAGATACCCAATCCATCCCCAAGATGGCATCGAAATCAACCATATCAAGAAGCAAGAGATCTACATGAGTCTCCAGACCACCAATAACCACTAAGCATGAACGGTAGACTCGATCTACCATAATAGAATCACCCACCGGTGTAGATACATATACAGGAGTACTCAGGGAATCACGGGGCATAATCAGACAGGGAGCAAAATAAGAAGACACATAGGAGAATGTAGACCCCAGATCAAATAAAACCGAAGCATCTCTACTGCAAACTGAAACCATGCCTGTAATGACTGCATCAGAGGCCTCAGCCTCAGGCCTGGCAGGAATAGCATAGAATCGGGGTGGAGCCCCTCCAACCTGAACATCTCTGGGTCAATCTACTGTGGGCTGACCTCTACCTATCATAGTCTGTGCTCCACCTCTAACTGACTGGCCTCCACCTCTGGCACCTCGACCTCCACCCCTAGATGGCTGAGGGGGTGGGGGTGCACCTGGCGCGAGAACCATAGCATGGGAACCCGGATGCTGAGAACCACTAGAAGCTCGGGGGCAATTCCTAGCAATGTGCCCTAGATTACCACAAGAGTAACAAGCCCTTTGTGCTGAGACTGTTGGCCCTTAAACTATCCCTGTAGACCAAAATAACCACGCTGCAAGCTCTGAAGCGGTGGTGCACTAATAGGAACTGGTGGTGCACTATGGGATACTTGGAGTGCTAACTGGAATGGTCTTGCAGGATGACTGATGCGATACTAAATTGTATAGTATAGCATGTGATATACCTTACATTTGAAGTGCTTTAATGATAAAAATACACTTGTTAGGTGCTTAATGGTGTTTATTTCATGTGTAGGTGAATTGGAGATGGAAACGGAGTTAAAGGGATGCAAATACGTCGAAAATACGCAAAAGGAGACACCCGGGCGATAGCCGGTTTGCCCCCTAAAGCCGGGCACCCCCTGGCGTTAGAGGGGCGTTTTCCCCATAAGGCCAGGCACCCCCAGGCGTTAGGGGGGCGTTAGGGCCCAAACGCCAGGCCTGCCCTGGCCTTAAGGGGGCGTTTGGCCCCAAACGCCCGGTGTCCCAATTTCGGCCAGATTCGAGTTTTGACGAGTTTAAGTGTTTCCCGGTTGAAATAGAAGTCTCCTACATGGTTAGGGTTGGCCCAAAACATATAAATAGACCCCAAACAACACAACTTAAAGAGACGGAAGAAGATACGGAAGGATTCAACAAGACAACACCATAGAAGTGACAAACATCGATTTCTACGTCTAGTATTCTTTACTTTGTATTTCAATTATGCAATTCCTTTTAGTTTTGGTTCTCAATAGCATGAGTAGCTAATTTCTTTAGGCTAGGGTTTGGTAGAACCTGTTGGGGATGAATTCATTGTGATATTAATATATTTTGATTGATTAAACTCTTTTTGTTCAACT
>MDKI01178283.1:0-13146 GCA_005239505.1 Nicotiana paniculata | reverse complement strand
CAAGATATGGGTCGACAAAACTGTTAGCAAACAACTCCCATGAGAATAATATTATAAAGTTCATTGTTGGAATAGGTAACACCTTTGCGTCAACAATTGGATCAAATAGAGCAGCAGTTGGGATCCCATAAACTAACTCTCAATAAATGGCGTTGAAGCCATATAGTGATTTCACAAGTCTACACACCTTGTTCTCCCCCTGACTTGTGAATCCCTGTGGTAAATCCATGTATATTTCATATAATAAATCCCTCTGAAAGAATGCATTATATACATATATTTGATGTATATGCCATTTCTTCCTAGCAGCTAGTGAGAGTATAGTTCTTATAGTTTTCATTTTTATAACTGGGGAGAATGTTTTTTGATAATCTATCCCTTCTTTTTGACTAAATCCTTTAGCTACTAATCTTGCTTTGTATCTTTCAATTTGTCCGGATGCTTAATATTTGATTTTGTAAATCTATTTACATCCTATAGAAGTTTTACCTTTTGGTAGAGCTACAACTTCCCATGTATGATTATTTTGAAGAGCTTCAATTTTATTTTTCATTGCTTCTATCCATTTTGGATCTTTTACTGCCTCAGAATACAGTGTTGGTTCATTAATATTCAATGATTCTGTTAAATATAATTGATATTTAGTACTCAACTTCTCATATGTGATATAGTTTGATATTGCATAAGGCTTAGTATGTTGTGCATTCAATGATACAAAATCTTTTATCCAAATAGGTGGTCTCCTACCTCTATCTGACTTCCTTAGAGGTTGTTCTGTCTGACTGTTATTTTCTGTATGCTCTATAGTAGATACATTTTCTGACTGTTCTGTGTTGGATATATTGTTTCTATACTCTGTGTTAACCACTTCTTGATTGTTATATTGTATAGTTTCTTCAGTTTGCATTTCCTGTATATCAGTCATTATCACACCATCTTGTGATGTGACATTACTATTTGTGTTTGTCATTTGAGAAATTTGAATTGCATTTTGTAGTAACAACTCTGTTTCATTTGGTTGAGTGAACAAGAATTTATCAGTATCCTGTTTAGTTTTAAAAGGAAATGTATTTTCTTTGAATTGAACATCTCTACTTACAAAAAAACATTTCTCTATTAAATCATATTGCACATATCCTTTCTGAGTTGTTGCATATCCCATATGAACAGATGGCTTTGCTCTTGGCAACATCTTATCATTTTGGTCTATTACTTTTGCATAGCATAAACAACCAATTACTTTAAGATGTCCTAAGTCTGGTCTCTTATCAAATAGCCTTTCAAAAGGACTTTTATTGTCAATAACAGTGCTAGGGAGTCTATTTATTATATATACTGCAACTTTTACACAGTAACCCCAAAATTGTATTGGAACGTTTGCTTGAAACCTGATTGCTCTAGTTAATTCTAGGATATGTCTATGTTTTCTCTCAGCTACACCATTCTGCTGAGGAGTATAAGGACATGTTGTTTGATGAGTTATTCCTAGATTTTTAAAGAAGGTATCACATGTTGAGTTAACAAACTCAGAACCATTATTAGTCCGTATTGTTTTTATAGTTACTCCAAACTGTGTTTCCACATAATTAACAAACTGTTGCACAATTATACACACATCAGACTTCAGCTTCATTAAGAATATCCAAGTCATTCTAGAGAAGTCATCTACCACAATTAAGAAATACCTATTTCCATCAACAATAGACACTTTATAAGGCCCCCATACATCCATATGTATTAGTTCAAAACTAGCTGAAGTTTTTATACTACTAACATGAAATGCATTTCTGGTTTGTTTTGCACACGGACAGGTAGTACATAATTCTATTCTATTAGCAATATTCTGCATATTTACATGAAATATTTTCTTGAGAACTATAGCAGATACATGTCCAAGTCTTCTATGCCAAAGATCAACTTCACTTGGACTGAGATCTTTATTAATTTATGTATCACTAGTATTTAGACTTATTGCACTATTTCTTGACTGATTTTGTCTACGTAGAATGTATAAACCACTGTCTTCTTTACCAATCGCTTTCACCCTCCCACTGAAGAGTTCCTGAAATATGCAAAAATCAGGGAAGAAGGCTACTGAGCACTTTAACTCTTTTGTAACTTTAGAGACAAACAGTAAATTATACTTAAACTGGGGAATGTAAAACACATTTGTTACTGTATCACTTCCTGTTAGTTTACTAGTTCCAATGTGTGTTACTTGTGTAGTTTCTCCATTAGGCAAGTATACTTTCTTTTATAACTTGTACTGATGCATACTCATTTAGTAACTCTAAATCAGACACCATGTGGTTTGTAGCTCCAGTATCTATAATCCGGTCATGCAAAGAACTAGATACTAACAAAGCATGAGGAATACCTGCTGCATTTGCTGCTGGTGTAGCTGTAGAATCTTTGCTCCCTTCTTTATTCAGTAGTTGCACTAGATGTTCATACTGTTCTTTTAAGAACGTGCAGTTTCCCATCCAAGGTACACTTCCCATTTGTACATTATTACCTCTTATGTTGTTGTTTCCTATCTGAGAATTGTGAGAGTTGTTTTCACTCCAGCTACACCTTGAACCTTGACTTCCTTGCAGATTTGCATCAACCATCACATTATATGCACTGTGAGTATTCATATTTATTTTCCTTGTTTTGAACTCTGGTGGATACCCTACCACTTTATAGCAGTTTTCCTTTGAATGTCCTCTCATTTTGCATACTTCATAAAATAAATTGAAATTTTTCCTGTTTTTCTGATAATTTTCACTCAATTTGGTATACATAGCTACATCAAATTGATTAGTTCTAGCAGTAGGATTTGCTCCCAATAATCCAGCACTATTGGCTACTATCTTTTGACTCTCATGACTGACCACCACTGCATATGATTTATTGACAGATGGCATATGACTCATTAACAGAATTTGACTCCTAGCCTGACTATATGAGTCATTTAACCCCATTAAAAATTGAAATAGCTTCAGCTTTTGAAAATGTATCACAAACTCTCTTGATTTGGGACAATCACACCCGGGTGCTGGGACTAATGCTTCAAACTCCTCCCAAAGATCTTTTAACTTTGAGAAGTAGGCAGACACAAATGTTGTCCCCTAACTAAGAGTAACAATTTCCTTGTGTAGATTATATGACCTTGACCCATCAACTTTGTCAAATCTTTCATGTAAGTCATTCCAGACAGCTTGAGCACTTGAAGCATACATTATTCCTCCTAATAGACCACTACTAACTGAATTCATCAACCAAGACAGAACTATTGCATTTACCCTCTCCCAGTGATTCCATAGATTTTCTGGAAAATTCTCTTTGACACATGTTCCATCAACAAGACCCAATTTGTTTCTTCCTAACAAGGCCATCCTCATAGATCTAAACCACAACGAGTAGTTTTCGAATCTTGTAAATTGGAAAGAGATAATTTGTATACCACTCACATCTGAGGGGCTCAAGCAGAGTGGATAATTATAATCAATCACATGCAACCCTGTTTGAGTCGTTGGTGTTGTTGGAATCACTGTGGGAACTGCTTGATTTCCATTTTCAGCCATGTTTCACTTCAGAAGTTCAAGAATTGAATTTTTCAATTTTCTTGACCGATTTCTGATTTTGTTCTTGTAGAACCAAGATGACAAATCAATGAATTAAACCTTGGTTTAATCCAACTTTGATACCATGAAGTTATTCTTGAGTTAACACTAAAGTTAGATGAAGAACAAGAATTGATACAAACAAGAAGAAGAACAGAAGAAAGCCTTAGAATACAGAAGAAAAGGAAAAGGAAATCGAGTTAGAGAGAGAGAGAGTTTTGTATATTATTTCTTTAATGTGTGTATCACAATGTGAGTAGTGAAAAATATATATAGATACTAGCTAATAAACTAATTCACCTACTAAGTATGCATTAACTACCTTAACTAACTTTAAGAAGGGAGGTTATACCTAACTTAACCAACTAACTAATACTTTAACTATAATTACTTTCTTTCTCATTTAATTGCTATCTTTCTCTACATGTTGCTGGACATGTAGGGCAGGTGGTCCTAAGAATATCTCAATAGATTTGCTTGTCGTTGGATAATCAGTGGGAAATTTCATATTTTTAATCAAGGTCTGCCACCATATGAACTCAATGATCCATGAGAAAATCCAAGATTTGACTCTCTCTAAGTCAATTGTAGAAGTGCTATCGTCGTGCCAAGCATCAATAAATTGCAAAAGGCCACGCTTGCTTGATTGTTTGGTTCCTGGAATCAATTTAATGATTCCCCCCGTATTCATATTTACCAGATGAACATCCAAATGTTTAATGGTCTTCTCAAACACAGCAAGAGCTTGCACCAGCTTCATAGTAATAGTGTCGTGAAGGTCATTTCCGTCTCTTGCAAACCAGCCATGAAGAGTTGTACAGAGACAAAACTTTAGTTCTCCAAGCTATCTATATTAGGCTCACAATCTGCATATAAAGCCATTTTCATCCCATCATACATTCTCAAAATCCACAATAGTGTGAAAGCCTTCGCTTTTGAGCCTCACATTGGGCCATTGGTAACAAACATGCTCAATCGTTTGCTGAATTATTCCTTGGCCACGATGGTAACAAACAACAAGTGCACCAATACCTCTTACTATTTTCTCTTCCTCGTGTATTGAGCCCCTACCCAAAAGTTGGCTAAAAATGTCTTTGATGTTCATTCTAGCACCTCTACTTCCAATAGCAGAATATGAGTGTGTCAAGTTTTCAGGGTCTACTGCAGTAGTGTCACTTTGATGTCTATCAGTGTTGTATATTGTGTGCGGGCACGTAAACAACTGCTCGCCAACCAGTTTTAATAACATAAGAGCTCAAAGGTGAAGTAAAGACTAGCCAGTGTACACCTCGTATCAAAGAAGTCACCAATATAGGCTTGAAATGATGCATGCACATTAGCAGGAGTACTGCCAGCATAGTGCTAGTGGCCTGGGAAAACTTAGCAGCCATAACAATCATCTCATTATAACTGTTATAGACAATAGTTGGTGGTACGGAAGATGCCAACACAGTCAGCAATTTGTTGTAAATCATGTCGTCGAACATTCCTCTCTCTATATATATAGTCAAAAAGGAAACCGGAGAAAACTTACTAGTTGTAAGTTTGCGCCCCGTGTCACACTACTTGTCTAAATAAGTGTTGTAATCATGGTAGAACCACCATTTATTTTTAAGAGCTTCATGCAGATTGGGTTCACCGTGACCGCCTAAGAGTAGAAGATGTTGCGTCACTTCAATCTCATCATCATAAATCATGGTGTTGTAATCTTGTTTTGCATGAGATTTTAGCAGCGTAATTGCATTGTCAGCAGAGTCACTATCCTTGTTTCCTATATAGACTATATAAAGCATAAGCTGCCGAGTATCAAACCAACTATAAATGTTGAAGACAAGTTCCCGGCGAAGCCACATAATTTTTGAATTATCCCCATGAAAGACCTTAAAAGTTTTCGACAAACATAGACCATGCATAGTGAATGTGAGTATGTATGACGTCTGTAGATGGATGTGTGATTTCAACAGGTCTCGCTATGTTCTTCGGTACTACATACCCTCGGCTAGGAAAAGGTACCGGAAAACGAGGTATATGCCTTTGAGCCAATTTGTCAAACAACTAATTCGCAGTGTTGCTTGAATTTTCCTCCACCTTAATGTGATATTGCTGGTCCTCTGATTTTCTGGCATATGAATTAGAGTTTATCTTCATTGTATCTAAAACTTCCTCCGAGTCTATAAACAAAATCTCAGTACAAGCAAATTGTTCCATCCCTTTAGGCACGAAACAATCTTGTCCAACAAGAGGAACAAATTGAGCTTTATCCATTGAAATATGCAAGTGCATATCAATTGCATGACTTTGGAGAGTTTCATCAAACACCTCGTCTACAACAATTGCATACTTGTCTCCATCAACTAGACAAGCGTTGGTGTCAAGAATTTCGTAGATGCAGACTCAGAAAAGTTAGGAATAAGGCTCGGAGCAACAAAAAGAGACGCACAGGTCGCTGGTAGAATCAATGTCGCACAAGTCACGTAGTCAACACAGGATCGTGAAGTAACTTCCATTCTCATCGAATCAATGATGGTCCATCGTGGAAATCGCATAAGCAACTTTTCCTTAAAATGCGTTCAATCGTAGAATTGTTTGTCGCCAAACAACCAATTAAACCAAGTAAGAGCTTCAACATCAAGGTAAAAGGAAGGGAGAGGTAACCGATCCTTTTCTGCGAAGCCAAGGTAGGTGAAGTACTACTCGGCCCGAAAAAGCCAGCTCAATGCATTGCCGCTGCCGCTAAATCTATCTAGTATTTCTATTGGAGTCCAATGAAAGCACCAATGTAACAACCTCCAAATAGGAATACTCACAATAACTAAGAAAATCGATTGTTCAATTAATAACCAAAATATAGAAGGATAAAAGAATAGTAACCTAGAAGAAGCGGATGAGAATACAGAGGATACATAGAAACAACTCTTTCAATAACATAGCATACCTAATTTCACTTAGGCCTAATTTGTTTGCACTTAATGAATGTCTCAGATCTCAAACATTAAGTGTATTTGTTTTTAAAATCTGGATATTAATTATTTTGATCTTAATCGTTATGTGTGTTTATATTTTCTACTTCACAACCACTTAACTGGTCTGAATAAGTCTGTATCATTAAGATATGTGATAGAAACTTAATTTCATCAAGATGCTATCTTCTATATTCATTATTAACTGTCGCCACTGGCTACCATTATCAACTACCACCATGCCACTCACCACCACCATATTCAACCACCACCACTATCAACCTCAACCAGAGCCGTCACCATTATCGACTACCGCCATCCACCATCCCCGCCACTCCTACCACCATCATCTCAACGACAACCAATACTCATCCACCTCAACTACCACAACTAACTACCCCATCACCATCAACCATAGCTGGCGCTGCCCATCAATATAAACTACCACCACCACCACCACCATCTTCCTCAATTACAACTACCACCACCATCACCCGCCATTATTAACTATCACCACCCACCACCATTATCCTCAATCATAATAGCTATCACTACCAATCACGACTAGCTACTTCCCTAAACTACTACTACCATCAACCAAATCTACCACCAACCACCACTTTTAATTGGCATTCACAAGCACTACCGTTAGCCATCGCCACCAGCAACTATCATATTTTAAAAAGCTATATATTTTAGTGATGGAAATATTAGACTAATAAGTATTTTATTTGAATTTTATGTTTATTAATTTTCAAGTAAACGTAAATTTTATACATTTAGATGTTAAAAATTAAACAATCTTTAATCATTTAGTATTCAGATTTAGTACTCATCTTAACATTCAGATGTTTTAATCTTAATACACATTTTAATATTTAGACGTGTATTCACATTCAGACGTCTTAATCTTAAAAAAAACAAATGAAGCCTTAGCCTACTCCTATTTATTAGTTCTCCATTTGCCCAATTCCTTCCTCACGTGCCCCAATTCCTGGGTCCCACACGTAATTTGCTAATTTTTCCAAGATACCCATTATGTGATTATTTTTATTTATAACAATACTCCCGTCCTCAATAAGAATCTTGTTCTCAAGGTTCAAGCAGAGCAATATTAATATTATATCAATGATTATGTCAAGACTTGAATATGGCGCAGGAATAACATCAACAAAATATGGGTCGACAAAACTGTTAGCAAACAACTCCCATGAAAATTATATTATAATTATAAAGCACAATGTTGGAATAGGTAACACCTTTGCGTCAACAATTATATCTAGGTTTTGCTTCATAATGCCAATATTCCTTGTCGTAATGATATTGTAGGTGGGACAAAGCGCAAAATATGAGGAGAGGTATCTGATATTATTATAAATCCCACACATCGTGGATGAGTAATCTAAAGAAAAAAAAGATAATTTTTTCTTAACAATTTGGGGAATGGAAATTGAACTTTTTTTTTGGTTATTCCCCAAAGTATCTTAAAAATATTTGCACCAAACGATTGCAAGATTATTTTACTAAAAAATAAAAACCAATGATCGGTCTTTATTAGTAAATAAAAGAACATGTAAACAATGAAGAGGCAGGACATCAGTCAAACGTACCTCACTAAACATAACACACAGGTGACAAGAAAATTAATCTTAACAAAATATTAATCTTCATATCTTGAATTCTTCCCTAATCTATTCAACATCAGTAACATCCACCATTAAATTTTTTCTGAGATTAATGTAAATCTAATAATTTTTGTCTCATCCTTGTATTTATATTAAAAAATATACTAAATATCTATCAATATTTGACTATGAATCACCTGTTATTAATTATTACAGGGATGAGCCCGATCAAGAATATAAACAATAAAAAAAAATATATATTAAACCGATTTCCCTATTATCCAAATAGAATTCTTCCAATAGTATGGGCCATTTATCCCATGTAATATTAATTTGCGGACGTCGTTATACGAACTCATAAGCTTCAAAATTCTGGATCCGCTTCGAAAAATTACAGAACGCTATCGAAATATACGTTTTGCGCATGTCCTCCCCGCATGGTTCTACCAACAGTTTGCTCAAAAGACTCTGGTTTGTCTCTTAATTCCTCAGCTGCTTCATGATTGAGTGGATCCTCATGATTTGGTTCAGTAAATAAATGAATTAAACCATAAATTACTGCATTAATATTCAACACAGGTTTCCAATCTTCTCTAAGAATATTAAGACAAACATTTCCTTCTAAATCAATATTTGGATGATAAACTACAACTTTGCACTTAACTTTTGGTGCATCATGTGGATAAAGTATTGGAATTTCAAAAGTAAAAGGAAATGTACCCTCTTTATAATATCCTTCATCTGGTTTAATTGTTACTTCAAAATGCATAAGATCATCTTTTCCATTTGGAAATTCAATGGTACAAATTGGTGGTAATGTTAATTCACTAATATCTCTATGAAGCCTTAATTGTGATGCAGTTTGCTCCTTAATTGGTGGTTTCCCTTCTGCATTTTCAGCTGCTTCTTTCTGCTTTTCCTTTACTTTAAACAAATTAATCATGGTTCTAATTGTTAATTAATTACCGAGTCGCGGAGTTTAATTAATATGACAAGTTGAGGAGATTAGCAATAATTATCGGATTAATTTTATTAAGTTGTGGATTATATTGCGAATGTGACCGAGTCATTGGAGGAGTTATTAGGGGTGATTATATGGTGAATTTGACCGAGTCATTGGAGGAGTTATTCGCAGTGGCGGACCCAGGATATTATGCAAGCGAGTTCAATCTTAAAAATACATAACTTTAGTCGTAAAATAGTAGTTGTCAAGTAGGTTCAAATAAAATATTTGTACAAAATTTATGTTACTTTAATCGTAATTTATACATATACACAATATATTTTTTTATGAAGCGGGTTTAGCTGAACCCGCTTGGCTCCACGTGGGTCCGCCACTGGTTATTAGGGAAAATTTTTCCGCCGTAGTTAAAAGCTATTAATATCTTTTTACCACTTCATTACTCTATTCGGTCCAAAATAAGTGATTTTTTTAGTCGGTTTCACATATATTAAGAAATTCACCTTTTAACAGTAATTAGCAATGAAATTGACCATATTAACCTTTACTATTTCTTCACATAAACACTCCTAACACATACTCCAACATTATTTACTCCAAGGGCAATGTAGGAAAAAAAAATTAATTCATTCTTGAAATCTGAAAAGATCACTTATTTTGGACAAGAAAAAAATGTCAAAAAGTTATTTATTATGGACCGGAGGGAGTAATTAACTAACCCTTCCCTAAGTACTTTGTTCTTCACTTAAGACTTCTTTAAATCTTAAGATATACTACATATGTCTTATATTATCAGTCGTGGTTACTAAAAATTATTGTCTTAAATTATTTGTCACTTTAGAAGTTCAAGACAAAATTGATTATCTTTTTTTTTTTTTACCCTTAATAATAATTATTCTTGAAAACTACAAACACCTCAATTATGGATAATTTTGTTCAAATACCAAAGAAGAAAGATTACATATTAAGACATAAATAAGGATAAAGTAATCAAAATCTCATCCTTATTAATTTTCTTAAAGCACGTGTACAAGAGAATCATGATAGATAATATGAAACGGAGGAAATACAAACTAATAGTGTAAATATTTTTTACGTGGAATTTAATAGACTATGGCAAGTTGTTACAATGTTAGTATATTATTAACCCTCCAAATTCTTCCCACCCAAGCCACCAGACATCATCCACCAATTTGGAGAACATAGCAATCCACTAAACCTTCAATTACAACCTATGGATAAACGTATTTTTCATTATTACCTCAAAAAAAAATCCAAGAGCTATGGAAACACATCGAGAATTTCATCTTTATGGACCTAGGGGCGAATTATTTTATAGTGAAGTTTAACAAAGAAGAAAATATAACTAAAGGCCTACACAATGTTTCATGGTTCATTAATGATTTCTTCTTCTCAGTACAAAAATGGGAGCCATAATTTGTGGCAAGTGAGCCCAACCAACTCTTCTCAACAATGTGGATACATTTTCCGTAACTTCCAACAGAGTTTTACGACAATATCATCCTAAAAAAAGTTGAAAACAAAATAGGAAAGCTCTTTCGGATTGATGCATGCACTTTATCCATCCTAAAAGGACGATATGCAAGGTTGTGTGTGGAGGTGCCCACGGAGATACCAGTTAAATTCTTTATTTATATTAGTTCTTACAAATAATAAATTTTATATGTAGGGTAAAACTTTATTTGTAAAAATTGTGGAAGATTAGGTCACAACCTCCTAAAATATCAGTACTTTAGACCACAACCTCCCATGGAAAATTCGCTAACACGTCCTACAACAACAAGCAGTTCTCCAGCCAGGGGCGGAGGGAGAGTATAACTTATGGATTCGGCCGAACCCAATAGCTTTCGTTCAAATTATATATTTTTCTAAAAAATTTTATTGAACATGTATAAATTATTAATTTAGAATAAATATGACTTAAAAGATTTAGAACCCTGAATCCATGAGTTTCAAATCTTGCCTCCTTCTCCGGCAACATGTATTAATGCAAGAATCTTTGATGCAGACACATGTAAGTATCTTAACACCCAGAAGCTAAAATACATTTAAAAAAAAGTTTATTTAAATTTTCTGACAAAGACAAAAAGAACAATCATGTTTCTTCAAATACAGTAAACTCTTCCAAAAATTCCTTAGATACCACTAATCAATTTGCTCATCTAGCTAATCCGCCCACAATTAAGAATGAAACAACTAATCCACCGCTGGAAAGTTTAGAAATTAATCAATGCATGCAAACTACAATGGACACTTCCAACAACATTAACTTGCCACAGAGAAGCCTTGTTGGTGGAGCCACAATCATTGGATCCTAATAATTTAATACAAAAAAATTTGGACACCACTAATAATTTTAAAAAGAATTTAATTTCTAAATCCTCCAATACCTCCCCCCCCTAACCGTACTAACGTAACTCCTCTAGCTCAACAAGTTGATGCCCCTAATAATCTCTCCAACTTGTACCTGGCTAAACATGAAGATCAAGACCATGTGACACAAGACACATCCACCAAAGATCTTATTAAAAATCATACGCCACTGCACTCAAACTCCGTGCAATTAGACTCTACTTTGATAAAGAAGAAACGCTAGCTCTTCATTATTATCCTTTACCTCAAATTGATCAAGATATAAGAACCTCTAGCAAAGAAAATGCCAAGACTCCCATTCACAACAAGGAGGAGATACATGCTTGTGCATGTCCTGTGAACCAAAATTAAACATGGACAATTTCTACCACCACTTCCTCCTCATTTACCAAATCATTCTCTCTACTTCACATCACCCCCTCCACAGAACTATTACCAACCATCCTCTTGACTAGAAGTGGGTTTATTAGGCCATGCCATCACCTTCAACAAACAAATTAATGGCCAAGAGATGATAATAATCATCCAAAACACACGCTATCTAGCTCAACTAATTTCAAAAGGGTTGTACCTGGCCATAAACAACTACACGAACCAAATGTGGATCAACAAATGACTCCATCTCCTAGCCCCAACTATGAATCCCACTCTGATACATACAATGCAAAGCCAAAAGAACCTCCTACAGACTACCTACCCACATATACCCCTAAATATACCAACAAACCTTCCTTTCTTTCCCCCAAAGGAGATCACCCATCTGAACCCAATATTCATGCCCTGGAGTTTGCATGCAAAGCAAGATCAAGTACAACTTATAAACAACATTCCTGTCCACATGGATCCCATCCCAACACAATACTCAAGAACAAGAACAAAATCGATTAGGGGTAGAAAAGAACTCCCACCTCAAGGAATGGAACTGAGTGTCACTACGAAAAATCCTGCAAAAAACGACCAAAAATTTGCGACCAAAATTGGTCTATCAAAAAAAGCGACCAAAGTTGGTCGCTAAATTGGATAAAATAATTAAAAAATAATTTTAAATAAATTAGCGACCAAAGTTGGTCGTTTTTTGGTCGATAATGTGGTCAAAATGTTGATCGGACTGGTCAGACTTGCTTGGTCAAAGAAATATTAAAATTAGCGACCAACTTTGGTCGCCAAAGTGGGACCCAGTTATAAATTTTTTAATAATTATATTATTATTTTAAAAAATTATAAAATTTAAATAAATAAAATTTCAAATTAGCGACCAAAGTTGGTCGCTTATGAAAGTGGAACCAGATAGAGACCAACTTTGGTCATTAATCTGGGAACCAGATATAAAATTTTATTAATTATATTTTTTTTTTATAAAATATAAATAAATATAATTTAAAATTAGCGACCAAAGTTGCTCGCTTAATAAAGGGGAGGCAGATAGAGACCAATTTTGGTCGCTAATCTGGGACCCAGTTCTAACGTTTAACAATTATGTTATTATTTTAAATATTTTATAAATATAAAATAAATCTGATTTATAGTTAGCGACTAACTTTGGCCGCTAATTTTGATTTCTGTATAAAAAGCGACCAAAGTTGGTCTCTTTTCAGGTC